>PVIC010051804.1:0-12497 GCA_004025085.1 Thryonomys swinderianus | reverse complement strand
TGTGTGTGTGTGTGTGTGTGTGTGTGTGAGAGAGAGAGAGAGAGAGAGAGAGAGAGAGACACACACACAGAGACAGAGAGAGAGAGAGAGAGAGAGAGAGAGAGAGAGAGAGAGAGATTTAAAATGAAGACCTAACAAAGGTACAGCAAATGCAAAGTACTAAGGGAGACCATGCCTGGTCTTTTTCTGAAAAATATAGCTGGAGCAGCAAAGAACAGCATGGTACAGAATGAGATTGGAGAGAATGGTATGGAGAGGCAGATCGTGGGGAACCACGTAGGTCACAGAGGATGCAGGCTCATTTCCTGTCAAAGGAGGGATGCCGCCAAAAGTGTTTGGACAGACGTGTGATGCTTTCTGACGCAGAATTTTAGGGATGGCTCTTGCTGCTGGGCTCAGGCTGGACAGAGATAGTCATAGTGAGACTGGCAGGAGACTGTTGTCACAAGACTGGTTAGAAAGCACAGTGACTTAGTCAAAGGTGCAAGACTGTAAGTCATGAAAGGGTTAGATTCTGGCGGTTGGGAAAGCAGGATTTGTCAACAGGGTATGCTTTGTCCCCATTCAGGAGTGACTCCAAAAATTATTGTCCAAGGGAAGCTAAAGTTGACAACTGATATGAGCCAGTCTGGGGACAACTAGGCTGGAAATGAAGATCCAGAGTTTAGCTTCAGAGACAGTGAGTGAATGCCTTCTGTTCCACATCCATGGGGAGATGCTGGATCCCACTAGCCAGGCTAGTCATTCTTGTTATAAGGGCTCTGGAGAGTAGTTTAGAGGAAGTTAGAGACTACAGAGGAATAACTAAAGCCCCTCCATCGGTGTCTTCTAAATATTACCACCAGTGCTTAACCAGACGGCCAAATCCAGAGTCTTCCCCTTTTCTCTGAAGCCCTCTGCTCTTAGCACAGGATTTGGCATAATAAATACCTGATTTGTATTGAGTAGTGACAACGGAGCAGGGGCTCCACGTTGCCTCAGCTTTTATGACAAATTCTAAGCTCTTCCCAAGAAATTGGCCCTGCACATAACAGTTTTCTGAAAGCCTCTAGCACATCCACAGTCCCATGTGAATCTCAGGGAGTGCCCATGCACACAACACTCAGTGCCAGAGACCTTCATTTCTTCAGGTTGCCCAGAAACAAGAGAATAAAAGGCAGAAGATGAATGGCCTTTGCCTCAGAAACAGCTGCTGTGGTGCCCGCATCTGCATGGCCAGTTGATTTAGAGATTTGTGACGAGAGCCTCTGAGGCCTGCGCTCCTGCCAAGTGAATCACCAGAAGCATCCAGTGCAGGAGTTATCATTCTATGCCAGGTGCTGCAGGACAAACGCCCCGGAGCTGGAAGATGAAATACATTTGCTGCTGGAGGAACTTGGAGCGTGACCTGGGCCCAGCTCTAAAGGTGAAAGTCTTCTTGCTCCGCATGTCACTCTTGGTGATCTGGAGTTAAGTCAGTAACGCTCATCGAAGACTGGTCCTGGAAGCCCGAGTCTGGGACGTGCTGCTTCTAAAAGATTCTTCAAATATTGTGGGTGCTATCATTTGGGCCGAAATACTAGAGCTGCGGGTGAGCCCATAGCACAGTCCACCCCAACAGGACAGAATCCAGAAAGAATCCATTTCCCTTGAACATGAATGACATTATGATCCTTCTGTAGATATTTCAGATAGTAGCTCGTTTGCCATAGAACAATTTTCTATTCCTTCAAAAAAAAATAGTAATGCCAGGTGTGGTGGCTCATTCCTGTCATCCCAGCACTTAGGAGGCAGAAGCAGGAGGATCGCTGGGATTCGAGGCTTGCCTGGGCTACATAGTGAGTTCAGGGCCAGCTTGAACTACAAAGAGAGACCCAGTCTCAAAAAATTAATAAATAAATAGTAATGTTCTAGAAAAAGATGTGTATGATTGATAAATCTGAGAAATTTGTGGTTAACAAAATGAAACTGGTTTCTCTGTGAAGGATCCCTCAAAACACTGACCATGCTGACATGCACTGTGATTTTCCAAAAAGGAGGAACCCACTCGGGAGTCAGTAAGAAGCACAGGTTCTAAAATAAACATCAGTAAGGGAGGTAGACTGATATGCTAGGAGAAGGGACAGAATGAAATCCTCAAATAAAAGCAGCCAAAACACAGTCTTTATATTGTACGTTTTGGGCAAAGCAATCCCGCAGGCATATTTTCTATCGAAGAGGAAGGTTGTTTTGCAGAGAAAAATGGCGTGATACATGAGAAAGTATTCTTTTTTTTTTTTTTTTTGCTTTTTGGAGACAGGGTCTCGCTTTGTAGTTCAGGCTGGCCCTGAGCTCACTATGGTGCCCAGGCAAGCCGCCGCGAACTCAGCAATCCTCCCATCTCTGCCTCCCGAGTGCTGGGATTACAGGCGTGAGCCACCACGCCTAGCATTATATGTGGTTACCGGGGATTGAACTCACGTCCTTGCGCTTGCGAGGCAGGCGCCGGAACCACTGAGCTAACCCTCCGGCCCATGAGAAAGTATTCTAAATAACTCAAGCATGTCCTAGGTACATGTGTCAGGACACGGACAGTGGGAACCAAAGCAAGATCGGCAAAAGAGGAGTGGGGATGGGGCCCTGACTAAGAAGCCAGGAGAAAGAACCGGCAAGCAGGAAAACCCTAGGTGGAGAGAGGATCAGTGGAAGCAGGTTTCCCCTGGGAAAACTGGCTTTGAGTGACCACAGTGCTCCCTGGGCAGCCACGCAGCTTTGGTGTCACCCTGGGCACCAACTCCTGCCTCCCTCCTCCTCTTGTCTCATCAGTGAGCCCACTTGCTAAAATCCAAGGGATCTCTGTACTGTGTTCTGCTACAAGCAACAGTAATCACCATTTTTTAATTAAAATGAACTGAAAGCTTTTTAATGGATAAAGCAGTGTGAGACAAAACCTTTGCTGCGGAGGTCTTATGTCACTGGGCATCATTTACCCGTGGAAGATGTACTTTCAGGCAAATGAGGCATTAAGACTCAGTTTCTGGATCAGTGATGATACCGGGAACGAACCGAAGGAGAAGGAATGTCCTTTGTTGGAAAGACTTACTACCTCCCTGTGTCTCCAATACATAGCCGCCTTCCCCAAAGTGTCCTGTACCCTCGGACTCTTGTGCATCTTCTCCCTGATGCCTGGATCAAGCCATAGGCATGGCAAGCATCAGCTGGCTCTAGTGTTGGGCCCCAGCGGACATCTGAAACTCAACCTATAGCCAGGTCCCTTAGGGCTTTTAGAGTGAGGAAGTAAGAGGAAGCTCAGAAACAGGAGGGGTTGAGGGATTTGTGTATACAAGGAACCTAATGAGTGTGTGTGTGTGTGTGTGTGTGTGCCCACCGGTTTATGGCAGAAATAGGTTAAAACCACAGCTTCACACCTTCCCCAGAAGCCAACACCTAAAACCCAGGAGGTTCTCTGACTCTAATGCACAGCCTTCTTTTTGACTTTAATTCTGAAGTATGGATTCATAAGGTGTTCGGAAGGTACTGTTAATCTGCTGGGACTGGAAGTTCTCATGAGCTGCCTGCAGCTTCCATGGCTTTGACAACCTCCCCCCCCCAGCCACAGACAGGGGCCAGACCTCACGCCCCCCCCCCAGCCAAGCCCCACATCACATCCTCTCTAGAGCCACATCACCCCAATTAAAAGACTTTGGATCTTCTTCTCTCCTTTGCCCCTCATTGACCTCTCTGGATGGTGACAAAGAATGGATTTGCAAGTCCTGTCTCAGTCTGCTAAGTCAGAATATTTTAAAGTGATACCAGGACTCAGTGATCAGAAAAACAGCTTTCGGGCTATTGTGCAATCAGCCAGGGCTACTGACATGGTGATTACTGGTCTAGATTCTGGGATAAATTTTTATAGATGTTGTACTAACCTAGTGCCTCAAATCTCTGGGGTGCTCTTCACTCATCATTAAACCTGCCATTAGTGAACACCTGCTGTACATGAGGAATGCAATGGGTGTCTATACAGACATACCCTCCATCTGTTCTAGAGATCTCAAAACCAAGCGTCAACTTTCACCTATAAACTTGTGTGTGAGGCCTGTGGTTAACTGAGATGCCATCCATGGGCATTAAGAATGCATTTTATGAGACACTGTCTAGTGATGAAAAGCACCAGTGACCTCCACACTACAGTCCTTCGGAGTGTACTGTCCTTTACAGTACTGCACTTTCTCATATCCCCAATGCCTTCCCGATACTCCTTGCTCTGCCTCGTCAGAGGTTCCACCAGAGCCAATAACATAAGGCTGATAAAGCCTACCGTTTGGAAGTTACTTCTTGTGGCCACCTGAACCCTCTTGAACTGGCATTCACCATGAATTGGGGCTGTTTCGTCTCCTTTTACATGATTAAATGGACACTGACATCAGGCATCTGAGTCCAGCAACAGTGATTCTTCACTTGAGTCCAGGGTATAAAATGTGTTCTGGTTTATAGGAGGGGACACAACATTGACAGTTCACACATTCAGCACTCAGAGGGTGCAGTGCATGTGGTGTGAAATGGACATGAGCTTTGGAATCAGGCCTTATGCCCAATCTGGAAGCTACAGATAAGATTAGTCTCTTGAACTTTCTGTCTTAGCTGAATATCAAGAAAATTGAGTGGAATACATAATCCCAGTACATCCCTATTGAATAATCGCAAATTTTAATGACTTATTGAACACCCCTGAGAAATGACATGCTAGGTTAGGTGTGATAGCTGTAAAAATTGATTCCCCTTTTGGGCTCAAACTCCAGACTTTTAATCACTGTGTCAGTGGTTCTCAGTTCTAGATGATTCCACCATCATCCAAAAGCCTATTCTTTTCCCAATTACAGACTCTTGCTATTACTCTAAAAGGTTCTGACTGAGAAGACTGGGATGGGAACTGGGAACCTGCATTTTGTGGATGTTGCCCTGATGCCTCCAATGATCAGGTGGAGATGAAGAAGATAATTATACAGTCATGTTTGATCGCTAGTCATTCATAAGGACCTGGAAATAAGGAAGTCAAGGAGGCACTGACTGAGGAGGTAATGAGAATTCTTTTCTGTTTTGTTTCCTAAAATAAATATACTAGTACACACACCTTCAGTTGAGGTATGGTTGCATGGGAGTGGACAATGCATGTATATCTTTGAAAAGATTCTAGTTATTTCTTCTTTCATTTTTTTTTCTTGAGACAGGGTCTCACTTTGTAGTTCAGGCTGGCCCCGACCTCCCCATATAGCCCAGGCAAGGCTTGAACTCAGCAATCCTCCTGCCCCTGCCTCCCAAATGCTAGGATTATAGGCATGAACCACCATTCCTGGTATTTCTGACCATCATTTTCTGTAATACCCAAGCATTCACAATGCTGGGTTTGGGAATCAGACATCAGCCTTTAAAAAGGGACCTAAGAGTGTACTATGTGGTCAAGATTGGGGACAACTGATTTCACATGATGCCTTTAATGTAAGGAATGATCCTATGAGGTAGGCACAGTATAACTCAAAAGGCTTGTTTTAAAATGAAGAATTTAGAATTCAAGAAAATAATCAATTTTCTAAGGACAACTGACAATGAAGAGCTTAACCTAGATTTAATTATACAACTATCTGACCTAGTAAATATGCTTGTCTGTGGTGTACCAGTCAGCTCATACTGCCATAACGAAAGATCAGAGACTGAGTGGTTAAACAATGGAAAGTTCTTTCTCACGACCCTAGAGGCTCCAAGCCTCAGATCAAGGTCAGGCAGGATGAATATCTGGTGAGGCTCTTGTACTAGCTTGTAGAAAGCCACAGTACCAAGAGAGTAGAGTGTTAGAATTAGGGGAGAGGGAGAGAGAGAGAACATGCTCTAATCTGACTTCTTATAAGGACACCCATCTTATTAGATCAGAGTCCTGCACTTATGACCTCATTCAACCTTACTACAAACTTGTAGGTTCTGTCACACTGGGGATTAGGGAGTCAACATAAGAGGCTCATTTACAGCATATAGTATTTGGTTTAATACTTAGAAAAAATAACCAGAAGCTACTCTTGATTTATAGGAAACATATTTATATCAGATGAGAATAAGTCATGACTTTTGAGAAACATCCACCAGTGCAGTGAAGAAAGAATAAGAAGGCATAAAACTGAAAATCTTGTACTATATCATGAGTACAGGCTTAGATACCAGAATACATTTCCTAAAAGACATTATTCAAACAGATTCAAATTTTTAAAAATAGAAGAAAATACCCTACGATTATTTTCACCTTTGCGTTTTATAAGAACAAGTGAAATTTTGCACGAAATGAAAGGAACACAATTTCATGAATCAAAATATCCTGGGAAAGAGGATAAAGAACTTAAGAACTACCTTTTCCTGCATAGTCTGTTCTGAAGGGATCAGTCTCCTACCAACGATCAGGGGAAAGCAGGTGTTTCTAATTTTGTGGACAGAGCCACTGTCCAGGACACTCAGCACTCTCAAACTTCACATACACAGGAGCAAAGATAAAGGACAGTGTCTACTGCCTCATTTACTTCCACTATTTTCTTCAAGGATAGTGGTCCTCAAAGCACAAAGAAATTATGGCCAACATAAGTTAGAAACATGGAAGGAGAACATCTCTTTACAGGGGTCCCAGTGCCTAGTGCAGATAGAGGGACCATGTCCTTATTTTTGAATAGGCCAAGATCTTGGAGAAATACATCATATATGAGAAAGAAAAAACTCCATTTCAGTTTTATAACATCAATATGCCTGGTGTCTCCAAGAAGGTTAAAAAAAAAAAAAGACAGAATCTGGAAACTACTGTGATAAAATAGGTGTACATGTTTAGAAAAATTCTCAAATAGACAAGTGAGAAAGAATGAATATTTGGGAAAGAAAAAAGTAGTCTCTGGGACTGGCATGGTTTCCCTATGCACAATTCATACACTTTGAATGTATGTTCTTACTTTGCCACAATTATCAGACCACTAGGTCAGGAAAATGCCCTAGATCTATTTTGGCAAGACGTGTGACAATTTTTAAATGATACTCTTAGCAACAAGATTAAAAAATATGAATCGACTGGGAATTTGGGTATATAGATTTACTCAAAAATTTCAGTTAAAAAGCACAGCCCTGGAGTGATATGAACAATGAGAAAGTAGTTTCTAATAATGATGGTATTAATGGTAACCAGTGTTTGTCAGTTCACCTAGTGACTTAAAGGTATAGAGCCTTTCAGGCTACCCTGCTGAGTCAGATCCTGCAGTCTTCCTCCCTGGTCTCCTAGCCAGTGGCAGTGGCCATTTCTGGCCAGCTCTGAGAGTGGAGGCCCTGAGGCACTTCTGAGAAGGTGTTGGACTAGATCAGCTCACCCTGGATCAGATCTTGCTGGGCAAGGCAGGGATTTCTCTAAATCATGCAAAGCATTTTTCAAAATGATCCCAGCTTTGTCCTTTTTTTCCTCACTTTGTAGTTCAGGCTGGTCCTGAACTCACTATGTAGCTCGAATTAGCCTCAGACTCATAGCAATCCTCTTGCCTCTGCCTCCTGAGTGCTGGGATTACAGGCGTGAGCCACCCCATCTAGCATTGTTTGTGGTTACTGGGAATCAAACTCGGGTCCTTGAATTTGCCAGGCAGATGCTAGAACCACCGAGGTAAATCCCTGGCCTATTTGTCCTTTTTATACCATGCTCCAAATAATGGAGAGGATTCACCCAAAAATAGCTCTGTATTACTTACAACGGTTTCAGAGAAAGTGGGTGTCCCCGGGACTACTATCCTCGAAGGGACCCCCATGGTAATCTGGGCTACAGCCTAAAGATTCCCACCAGGCTTTCTTCTCTTTCAAGCTTTGACTATTTTTCATCCCATAACCGTTTGCCCTTTCAGACTCCATCCACACACCCTCCTCTTCCCACAGAAGGGTTTGGGGGTCACATATCTGGCTGAGAAACAGAGGAAAGGATGGATCGGACTGAGCAGGCAGAAAAGAGAGGGCCTGTGCTGGGAAAAACTCAGCACCTTACCCTTGTTACTAATAATCCTCCCAAAATCACCGAATGGTTTCTAGGCATTAAAGTTATCGTTTGCCATAAACCCCTTGTCTGTTTTCTGGAGAGTTTAATATATCGCAGGAAGTTTCCCCTATAAAAGGTGATGGCTGAGCTCCTGCGAGTGAGCCGGGCGTCTGTAACTTATGACCTTCATAAATGTGAGTGGGTCTCGCGAGCGAGTCCATCAGTCTTTGGAGTAATTCTGCTGCGTAGTAAAATATTTTACTGTGCGCACTCCTGTCAGCCTTTGCCTCCGTGGTGTGGAGACTTCTCATTCTTGCCGCCTCCTGCTCCCGCCTCTTGCTCCATTTCCTAGGATCTCACTTCCAGAATCCAGCCTGTGACCCAGAGAATCATCTTCGCTCTTTCCAGGGGATACATCCCCCTCAATCTATGTACTCACTGGACTGGAAAAGCTGCAGGATCAATGTAGCATTATTTATCATTGTGTAGCTCCCAGTGGCTTTTCCCTTACAGAACTGGAAGGTGTTTGTCAAGAAAGCCATCGCTTCGCCCGGGAAAAAAAACCTTCATTGTCAAATGGGACCATGTTTGAAGGTGTTCTGCAGACTCTAGAGTGGTCTAGAAGCATGACAACTTTTGTCAGCAAGGCGGAGCACAGCCACGACTGTTCTGCCTTATCGTCCCGGTGAACTAAATGGGCCCAACCTTAGACTTTTCAGGCGTCACAGAGCAGTAGGGAGAACATCAGCAGGTCTAAGCCTCAGCTCCACAGTCTGCTACCTGAATCCCGGCAAGTGACTCCCTCGTTTGGGGTCTCTGTTTCCAGAGAAGAAACACATTTCTGTCATTTCTGTCTCAGTATTATTGTAACAAGAATTTTAAATACCTAATAAACAGCAGGAAACTATAATGTTATGTAGAGCATCACAAGGTACTCCATAATATGCTTATTATTTGTCAATTGAGAATAAATTTAGTGCAAAGCTTATATGGGGGTGGGGTGGTTGTAGGGAGGGTAGGGGAATGGGAAAAATATGAATCAAGATATGTCATGTACAGGTACAATTCTCAATAACGAATGTGGTTAAAATGTATTCCTAAAATGTACCAATAACATCAATAAAGGGGACAAAGAATAAATTTTAAAATATAAAAATAATAAAAACTAAGCATAGACAATGGTTTTTTTTTTATTTTAATTTTTGTTTTGTTTCTAGACAGGTTCTCGCTCTGTACTTCAGGCTGGCCCTGAGCTCATTATGTAGCCCAGGCAAGCCTTGAACACAGCAATCCCTCTGCCTCTCCCTCCTGAGTGCTGGGATTGCAGGCGTGAACCACCACGCCCAGCATTGTGGTATGTGGTGCTGATTGCTGGTACGCACATGAGTCACCATGCCTGATGTTGTATGTGTTTATAGGAGATTGAACCAGGGACCTTGTGCTTGCTAGGCAGGAGCTGGAACCACTGAGCTAAATCTCCAGCATGACAATGTTTTTATGGTAAGGAATAATAGAAGGATATAGACTTTAATGAAAATGAAACCAAATGAGAAATGAAAGAGTTCATTAAAATGATTCAAGAAAAAAAAGGAAGTAATTGGCTATGAGTAGAATATGTGCTCTCCTCTTCCTCCTTTTCCTCCTTCTCCTCTACCTCCTTCTCCTCGTTTCCTCCTCCTCTCTTGTGTAGTACCAGAGATTGAGCCCAGGGCCATTGTACTGAATGACATCTTCAACCCATTTTCCTTTTTTTATTTTCAGGCAGGGTCTCACTAAACTGTGCTAGCTCCACTCAAAAATTTCCATCCTCTTGCCTTGGCCACGCACTTCACATTGAGTGTCACTCCTGTTAAAGGGAAACGGGAGCTGAGTTGGGACTTGCAGGCTGGTATGTGACCCATTCATGGCAAGGCAGCTTGGTGAGGGCAGGGAGGAGGACGTCTACCCAGTAAACTGCCACTCACAGGAAGTATCTGAAGCCTAGTCTCAGGGTAATCATGTTCATTTTTCACTTCAACCAATATTTGGTACACATCTAGAGTGTGCCAGGCACCACTGCAGATGTCTGAGACATATCACTGCATGCGATGAAGAGCTACGTCCATGGGAAGCTCACAAACTACAGGAAGGAGTTATCTGCCACGTATAGACATGGAACAACCAGCTCCTCAAACAGAGCGGGGCCTAGAGTAGAAGAGGCACTAGGATCCCACTGGGTCTCCTGTCCCTCAAGGGGACGTCTTTATAAGAAGGCGGCTGCAAGTCCCTGAGCAGAGTTGCTCACCTCCCGGGGTTCTGAGAGCCCCTCATCCCTGCCTCCTTTCACATCTTTCTTGCCTCACAGGCTGTGGCGTGTTCTCAGACAGACCTCTGGAAACAAGGCCACACCATCAGTCATTCGCAGTTTAACTTAGAATTCACCTTCAAGCCTGCTTCTGGAGAATATTTAACACATTTCTTAGAACATTTCAAGGAAAAGCATAAGGAGCAGGGAGAAGAATGGGACAGAGAAAGCATGATAAATATGGGAGTCGAACTTGTTCTCTGGGGAAGTCACTGTCACATGGCATTGTAAGACCTTTAGTAGCTGCCTTACAGTCTCCTCACAGCCTGGGGGCTGCCTCTTTTCTCCTTCTAAGAAACTTGGTTACTGTGAAGACAATTCATATACGTTTTAGTTTATAACTTCCTTAGCAGTCCCTTATGGCAGCCAGCTATTTCTACATCAAAAGCACAAACTCTCAGTGGTGTGCAGCAATAAGCATTAGTTTTAGAGGTGGTAACTAGAGATAGAACCCAGGGTCTTGGCGCTGAGCTAATCCCAAGGCTTTTTATTTTTAATTTTTTTTTTGTTTTTGAGACAGGGTCTCTCTTTGTAGTTCAGGCTGGCCCTGAGCTCACTGCGTAGCCCAGGCAAACCACAAACTCAGCAATCCTCTGCCTCTGGAGTGCTGGGATTACAGGCGTGAGCAACCACGCCTGGCTTTATTTTTTATTTTGAGACAGGCTCTCTCTAATCTCTAAATTACCTCAAGATTGCCACCCTCTTGCTTCAGTCTCCCAAAGTGCTGGCATTCCACAATGGTGCCACATCTAGCAATAAATTCTTATTTTCTTTGCAGATGCTCATGATATCTGGGAGTTGACTGGGTTAGGACGGGCTACTGGACAGCTCCAAGTCAGTGTCCTAGGGCTTCTTTCTCTTCCTTTCTCTACTGCTATATTCTCACTCCCGACAAGTCTATAAACTTATAAATATCACCCAGAATTTTAAATTTAGACACATCAGTCATCAGTGGGATAAAATTCTTCATATGAGTTTATTTTAGATGACAATATTCCCTGATGCAGGGATGACATATACAGGAAAAATGGAGAAAGGAAGCTGGGAAGGGAGGAAGCAAGAGGAGAGAGAGGGAGAGGAAGAAAGGAGGGAAGGAGAGAAGAAAAAAGAAAGAAAAGAAGGAAGAAGGAAGAAAGAAGTCCCAAGAATAAGTTTTGAAAAGGAGTATTTTCAGTAGTATATGTTTACAGTACATATATTCAACAAGGTGAACAGACGTATATCTCACATCTTGACCCTTTCCATATCTTCTTCCCTCCCATCACATCCTCCTCCAACTCCAGATTCCTTTCCTGAGAACTTACTAAAATACTAATTATCAGACCTCACGTTAGACCTAGACAATGAGAACGTCTGTGTTATAATGAGCTTCCTACCAATTCTGACACTAAAGTTTCAGAATCACTGTACTAAATGTCAGGTTAGACCTTTTACTCTCCTTGGATCCATCATCCGGCCAGAAATCCCAGCATGATGGTAGAGTAGGCTGAGGAAGAATGTGTGGCACCTCTCAGGGCTCAGATGAGGAAATGGCAACTGAGTGACTACCCACGTTCCATTGCTAAAGTAAGTTATCATCAGCCAGAGTCACGGACCCATGAAAATAGGAAGAACTGAGACAAAGAATTCCATCAACCGTGAACTTGACAAAATATTAGTATAGCACTTTACAGGCTATAATACTCCTTCATAAATACCATTACATTTAATTCAACACTCATAACTCACTTTAAGGTAGGAGACCTCTTCACTTAACAGACAGATAAAGAAGAAGTATTTTCTAGATGTTGACAATGTTGAGATTAAGGTCACCCAGCTAATAGGCTCTAGTTTTCCAATCTTCAAGTTCAGAGCAATTTGTGTTGCATCAAATTTCTAGCATATAAATTCACAAGAGCAGGCTCCTGTATCTTTTTAATGATAAAAAGATTTCCGGGCTGGAGGGTTGGCTCAGTGGTTCTGGCGCCTGCCTCGCAAGCGCAAGGTCCTGAGTTCAATCCCCGGTAACCACATACAATGCTGGGCATGGAGACTCACGCCCACCAGCAATCAATGCCACATACCACAGTGCTGGGCGTGGTGGCTCACGCCTGTCATCCCAGCACTCGGGAGGCAGAGGCAGGAGGATTGCTGAGTTTGAGGCTTGCCTGGGCTACATAG
>PVIC010051803.1:0-12344 GCA_004025085.1 Thryonomys swinderianus | reverse complement strand
AAAAAAAGGGTAGTTTTAATCCTATCAGGAAAGAGACTTGCTATGGATCAACTGAGTTTTTGTTCCGTTTCTCTTTTTTTTTTTTTGAGACAGGGTCTCACTTTGTAGTTCAGGCTGGCTCTGAGCTCACTATATAGCCCAGGCAAACCTCGAACTCAGCAATCCTCCTGCCTCTGCCTCCCGAGTGCTGGAATTACAGGCATGAGCAACCATGCCCGGCACTGTGGTATGTGGTATTGATTGCTGGTGGGCATCCATGGTGAGTCTCCATGCCCAGCATTGTATGTGGTTACCAGGATCGAACTCAGAACCTTATGCTTACGAGGCAGGCGCCAGAACCACTGAGCTAAATCTCCAGCCCAGCCATTTCTCATATTTTAGCCCTTTCGTTTATAAGGCCAGTTTCTTCTGCTCAGCTCTTCAAAACACCCATTACTTAACAGATTAAGAAGTTGCTCAATTTTGGGCTGGAGGGTTAGCTCAGTGGTTCCGGCGCCTGCCTTGCAAGTGCAAGGACCTGAGTTTGATCCCCGGTAACCACATATAATGCCGGGCATGGTGGCTCATGCCTGTAATCCCAGCACTTGGGAGGCAGAGACAGGAGGATTGCTGAGTTCGCGGTGGCTTGCCTGGGCACCATAGTGAGCTCAGAGCCAGCCTGAACTACAAAGAGAGACCCTGTCTCAAAAAGCAAAAAAAAAAAAAAAAAAAAAAAAAAAAAAAAAAAAAAAAGAAGTTGCTCAATTTTAAAATCACAAATAAAAGTCAATTAAATTTTAAAATGTGGGGTAATGTTGTTTTCTGACAGCTCTGAAAGTAACCTGTGCACCACCTATGCCTTCTCCATCCAATCCCTGCAAAGCATCCTGGTGCTGCCCTTCTGCCCTATGGAGATGCCCACAGAGTAGAAAAGCCAAGACAGAAAATACTGCTCTGAGACTAATCCATGATCCACCCTGGTAAAGTCTGTTAAAACACCATATTCACTCAGAAAAGATCTGTCATCTCACTGTGGCCAGGTACTTTGGTAGGCACTAGATATTTTATTTCATGCAAGATACCATTGATGCTGGCCTCCCAGAATTTAATCCTCATATAAAAGAGTTAGGCAAATGAATGAACAATTATGCTAAAGAAGAGAAAAATCACTTCTAAACAGAGATCTGAGAGATGAGTAAGAGGTAGCCAAGCAAAAAAGAGCAAACAGAATATTCCAGAAACCACTTCTAGGGAGACCTAAAAGAGACTATAAGAAGGATCACATTCTGGCCCAGCAGAAGCCAAGTCGATGCCTTCTCTGTAAGGATGACTATATAACCAGGACTCTACCAAAAATAGTATTACAGGAAAAGTATTACAAGGAAAAGAAACCACTGTAAGAGTCAAGAAATACAACAGCACCAACCTTGGATGCACAAGGGCCCGAGTTTGATCCCTGGTACCACAAAAAAAAAAAGAGAGAGAGAGAGATACAATAAACCAGAGAATTAGTGTTCCCTAGATTCCTACCTCTTTCAAGACTTACAAATTAAGAGAACAATTTAAGGGATTGTAGATACAAGTTTAAAAATAGAATGTATACACATCACATGGTAATAATAAAACACAAAAAAATAGAGCAAAGAAACCTGAAATCAAATAGAACATATAGAATTAAAAAGTAGTCAGGGGGCCGGAGGGTTAGCTCAGTGGTTCTGGTGCCTGCCTCGTGAGCGCAAGGACCTGAGTTTGATCCCCGGTAACCACATAGAATGCTGGGCGTGGAGACTCACGCCCACCAACAACCAACACCGCATACCACAATGCCGGACGTGGTGGCTCATGCCTGTAATCCCAGCACTCGGGAGGTAGAGACAGGAGGATTGCTGGGTTCGCGGCGGCTTGCCTGGGCACCATAGTGAGCTCAGGGCCAGCCTGAACTACAAAGCGAGACCCTGTCTCCAAAAAAGCAAAAAAAAAGTAGTCAGGGCTGGAGATTTAGCTCAGTGGTTCCAGCGCCTGCCTCGCAAGCGCAAGGTCCTGAATTCTATCCCAGTAACCACATAGAATGCTGGGCGTGGTGACACACGCCCACCAGCAATCAATACCACATACCACAGTGCCGGGCATGGTGGCTCACGCCTGTCATCCCAGCACTCGGGAGGCAGAGACAGGAGGATTGCTGAGTTCCAGGCTTGCCTGGGCTATATAGTGAACTCAGGGCCAGCCTGAACTACAAAGCGAGACCCTGTCTCAAAAAAAAAAAAAAAAAAAAAAAAAAAAAAAAAAAAAAAAAAAAAAAAAAAAAAAAAAAAAAAAAAAAAAGGAAATAAAAAGTAGTCAACTGACATTCAAAAGCCAATGTAAGATTTTTTAAATAATTTATCCATGCTCCTTCACAAAACTGAACTACAAAGTGAGTTATTTTAAAAGACACAAACCCATGAAGACAAAGATACTAAGAAAGGAGAAAGTACAAAAAATAAACTTAAAAAGAACACATAACTAGAAGACAAATGAGTAAGTGCTGAATGATTTTAGCGTCCTAAGAAATCTAAAGCAAGCAGGGTGAGGTGGGAGGACAGAAGATGGGAAGAAGCAGCCAGTGCATATGCAGACACCAGTGCAGGCTCAGAGCTTAAATGTTCAAGATCTCTTAACACAGAAGTGAGGGTTGGAGTGAGAGTAGGACAAGTTGAAAGTCTGCAGAAAGACCAGTTACTGCACCAGAGATTCTCACCAACCCTAGAGAATCTTTCCTCCCCAGGAAGGCAGCCCGCTGAGGACAGGGCTGGGGCCCACAGTGAGGGTGGAGTCTGCCTCATGATAGAATCTGTTTGATGAGATACAAAGTCCTTCCTCGCTTGGTTCCTAGACCCAGGCGGCCAAGCCACCTCAGTCTCTGGGAAGAACGGAGTGGGAGTTCCTTCCTGGGAAACTAATTGCCACAAGAGAAAACACCTCTCATGTTTGACACTTTAGCATCCTTCACTGAAGAGACTGGCCCACCAGCTATCAATACCACATACCACAGTGCTGGGTGTGGTGGCTCACACCTGTAATCCCAGCACTCAGGAGGCAGAGACAGGAGGATTGCTGAGTTCCAGGTTTACCTGGGCTACATAGTGAGCTCAGGGCCAGCCTGAACTACAAAGCGAGACCCTGTCTCAAAATATAAAAGAAAGAAAGAAAGCCAAAGGCTATATACATTTGATGGAAGCTGTGAGTGAACTGTAGAATTTAAAGAGCAATGCAAATAAATAGAGGAAAAAGGAACACCAAGGTAACAGACAATGAAGGTAGAAAGAAGGGCAGGGGCAGTATCTTCAGAGGTATAAGACAGCAAGAAGAAGACATTATATAAAAAAGAAACATGCTATACATTTAAAAGAGCTTTTCAGAATACAAAATATGATAATACACATAAAATTAAAGGTTTAGAAGGTAAAATGGAAAAATATGCCCCCCAAATAGGAAACAAAGATACATAAAACAAGATTACAATTATAGAGCCAAAGGTTCAAAAAGATTTTAACAAAAGCAGAGAGAATGGAAAGATTTTCATAGCAACAAGCAAGAAAATGTTTCTCAACTGAGGTTCATGAATTACTAGCCTGAAAATTGGTTAGAAAGAGACTCAAAGCTGCGTCATTTTTCAGTTGAGATCAGGCATGACGGGAATAAGGAGAAAGCCCTAAAAACTTCAGAAACAGTAACAACAAAAATAATTCGTGATTCCATTTTTAAAGGGTTAACAATCCAGAAAAGTCTCTCATACAACATGCTCATGAGAGTATTATTACAGATGCCCCAGTTAGACAGAAATTAATATTCAGTCATAGAGGAGCTGGGCCCCAAGGAAATCAGAACAAAAGGTGCAGACTTCAAAATTGTGGCTCAAGACAAACATGAAGAGAACCGAGCCTCAAGATGGCATGCAAAAGCCAGGCCTGCGAGCCACCCTGGAGGTCAACAGCAACTTGAGATTATACTGCAGTTAGCACAACCTGGCCCAGTGGGCCCAGTCAGGCCTGAGACACACAGGTGGGTGACCAGAATACCTGGATCCGTACTCTCCTCCACTTTCTAGAAATGCCTTTGTTCTTTCCATGTACCCTTGCTATGGAACTCATGTTTGATCAATATTAGCTACAAGAAATGCTGTAGGTTGATTGTGGTTTGACCCACACTTGTACCCATGCTGTGATTTTGCTGTTTAAATTACCTTTGACAAACAGCCACAGTGGGCATTCACTGTGAACCCTTCCAGGAAATCCTCGAGCTATGCTGCTTCTTCTTTCCAATAAAACTCTCCTAAGTTCACCTGTCAGTTTAAAACTTTGTTCCTGGATGTTGTGAGACCACAAACACAGTGCATCTGACACCTAACAGTCTGGGAACTATTTTTCCCATGACAGTATCATTTGTGAAAAAGGAAAACACCCTATGACTCATGTATAAGAGAAATGGTTAAGGAAACTGTTGTATACCATAGAGCCCAAATCTGTATAACCACTATATCGCTTCTCGGCCTTTTGGCTAAGATCAAGTGTATAACCACTATGCTCACAGTCATAAAAAAAAAACAATAAGAGTCCACCAAAATGTTATGAAAGAGAAACATCTGTCTCATCTTTGACAAAATGGATTTCAATTATATCAACTTTTCCACTGAGAACTATCTCAGAAGCTAAATAAAATGAAAGAAAGCAAAATCGGTTGAAGGCACTGAATTAAGAGTGGCCAACATCCACTTCCACAAGATCCAGTATGGATCCAGGTATTCTGGTCACCCACCTGTGGTCTCAGGCCTGACTGGGCCAGGTGGCTCTGACTGCAGTATAATCTCAAGTTGCTGTTGACCTCTAGGGCGGCTTGCAGGCCTGGCTTTTGCGTGTCATTTTGAGGCTCGGTTCTCATGTGGAAGAATAACGCCCTGACCAAGGAACAAAGTTCTGCCCTGTATCCATGTTTCTGCTGAGGACCATCTAGCAATTTCCAGTGCAGAGCGCAGAGACTAAGTAGGAAGCAACCACCTGGTGCTCTGTGGCACTCTTGTGGGACTGGGGAAACAGAAGCCGGGGGTTTCAGTCTGGGCAAGGTGGGGTGTCCCTTGATGGGAGACTGAGATAGGAGAACAAATTCAAGCTGAGCCTGGGCATTTTAATGAATAAAACTCTGATTTAAAATTAAAATTTTTTTTTAAAAAGGGCCAAGGATGGTACCTCAAAGAACAAAGATCACCTTTCTACTCCTACTTTCTCCTTCAGACATTTGCTGATTCCTTACAGACATTTTCTTGGCCAAGCAGAAAGAAGCCCCTAGGAGGTTAAAGGCCTGTGCAGAGACTGGGCAGTCTCACAGCACAAACACACGTTCAGGGGCCACCCACCAAAGTGGTGTCCGTGGTAGATCTGACTATCAGTTGAGTGCTCGCCCCACAAAATCTTACTCAGGCAAATCAGGATGACCTGTCCCATACCAAGATGACTCACAGGAAAATAACATCCTCTTTGGAGGAAAACATCTTCTGTGTCACCAGCTACTCA
Organism: Thryonomys swinderianus; assembly: GCA_004025085.1. Lineage (NCBI taxonomy): Eukaryota > Metazoa > Chordata > Mammalia > Rodentia > Thryonomyidae > Thryonomys > Thryonomys swinderianus. The sequence goes on along the minus strand of PVIC010051803.1, from coordinate 6,816 downwards.
GGCTAACATGCTTAGGTTCATTTGATCGCTGCTGCACCAATCAAAGGAGATGGTACATTTTGATAAAAAGGAGAAAGATTTTGCTCCCAGGAACTGGAGGAGCCAATTTGCCTCACAACACCATCTTACTCTCCACAGAAAAGTAAGAGCCCTTTAGAGTAAGGAAGAGCGGGGAGGGGCAGCCCGGAGCTTGCAAATCCTCACGCTTGCTGTAGCATTTCCAGCAGTCTTCAGCTCAGGGGGCCAGGGAGCAATAGAGATAATGCTGATCTCCGCACCTGCTAACCACTTCCGGCCAGTTACCACATCCAGCCATCTTCAGTTCATTCCTTTCTTGTGGAAAGGAACTTGGGCTCCAGCCTCCTGGGTAGGGCGTCTGCGTATGCTGACATTTCTTTAGGCTGAACAGAGGTACTGGGGATATGCCTAAGAAGAAGAAACTGCTTATCTCTACAAGGAAAAGTGTAACTTTTAAAGCTCTATGTTGCTCTGCCAGTTGAATGTGTATCATTGTCTTTGTCACTTTTCTCATGGCTGGGACAAAATAGTCAATGCTCGAAACTTACAGGAGGATGGCTTTATTTTGGCTTATGTTTTAGGCCGTGGTTGGCTGGCTCCAGGGCAGAACTGCCTGGCAGAGTAGAGTAATGCTCACTTCCCTGTGTCCAGGAAGAGGAGAGAATGAAGCTAGGAGCTGAGGAAGAGGAGAAACCCATCTGGCCAAACCCCTGGGGACCCCGCTTCTGAACATACTCCACCTCCGAGTAACAAACCCCTAGAACCTCTAAGTGCATGAGGCTCTTGAGGGACATCTAGATATAAACCATAACAATCACCAAGTATTGTTCATACATAATGTCAAACATTTCAATAGAAATTACCAGGCATGTTCCAGGTGTGTGACTAGACAGATTGGTGCAGTACAAGAGAAAATTCTAGAAATACATCCAAGAATACAGGAAAATTTAACATTGATAAAGTGATATCTCAAATCACTAGAACTTTTTAACAAATGGTTTGGATATACTAACATTTTAAAAATAAAATGTTTCAAATATTAAAAGTATTTTAATTTTGAATGCTGGGTGTGGTGGCTCACCCCTGTAATCCGAGCACTTGGGAGGCAGAGGCAGGAGGATTACTGTTGCTACATAGTGAGTTCAGGGCCAGCCTGAACTACAAAGCAAGCCCTGTTTCAAAAAAATTTTTTTTTAATTTAATTTTAAAAACAAAATGTTGGGCCGGAGGGTTAGCTCAGTGGTTCCGGCGCCTCCCTCACAAGCGCAAGGTCCTGAGTTCAATCCCCGGTAACCACATACAATGCTGGGCGTGGAGACTCACGCCCACCAACAATCAATACTGCATACCACAGTGCCGGGCATGGTGGCTCACGACTATAATCCCAGCACTCGGGAGGCAGAGACAGGAGGATTGCTGAGTTCGAGGCTTGCCTAGGCTACATAGTGAGCTCAGAGCCAGCCTGAACTACAAAGCGAGACCCCGTCTCAAAAAAAAAAAAAATGTTGATCTATGTTTCACACAATACAATATTATAAACTCTAAGTGGACCAGAGATACAACTGTAAAAATTGCTAGAACTGTTAAAGCCATGGTGACTTTTAGAGGTGGATTAAATCTGCTTTGCATTAAGAGATGGGCAGGGAGCAGAATGTTATGGTTTAGACCTAAAGTGGTCCCCAAAGCCTCATCTGTTTGGAAGGTGACTGGATTATAGGGTAGTAGAGCTGACTTGTTGGAGCACAGTGTCTAGTTAGAAGGCTGAAGAGTCTGTGCTGGAAGCCTGAAGGAGCTGGAAATGAACATCCAGAGGCAATGGCAAAGACCAGACCTCTTCTGAAGAAGGACAAGGAAGACTTCCTTCTTTCCCTTTTCATTCCATTCAGTCTGTAAGCCTATTGGTCGGTGACACCTGCATGTTAGTCAGGTCTTCCCTCCTCAGTTTGTAGTCTACATATCAATCATCCAGACACACTTGGGAGCTTTACTAATCTAGGTGGTTTTACTTAAGTCAAGCTGGTATACCACAATTACTGACCATAAATAGTAAACAGAATAAATTATATTCACACAACAGAATTCTATCCAGCAATGCAAAAAAGAATGAACTAGGGCCGGAGAGTTAGCTCAGTGGTTCCAGCGCCTGCTTCTCAAGCGCAAGGTCCTGAGTTCAATCCCCGGTAACCACATACAATGCTGGGTGTGGTGACTCATGCCCACCAGCAATCAACCAGCAATCAGCACCACATACCACAGTGCCAGGCATGGTGGCTCATGCCTGTAATCCCAGCACTCGGGAGGCAGAGACAGGAGGATTGATGAGTTTGAAGCTTGCCAGGGCTACATAGTGAGCTCAGAGCTAGCCTGAACTACAAAGCGAGACCCTGTCTCAAAAAAAAAAAAAAAAAAAGAATGAACTAAAAATGAAAAAAGAATGCAACAAAATGATTCTCAGAATATTGATCCAACCTTACATAAAAGAACATATATATGATTCAATTTATAGGAAATTCAGCAGAAGACAAAGTTTGTCTATGTAAGAAGACTCAGAATAGTGGTTACTGTTAAGAGAGGGTATGATTGGGAAGTGGTGAGAGATACTGGGGCACACTAATATTCTATAATTGGTCTGAGTAGTGGGTTAATGGATATATTCACTTTGGTTAATTTTATCAAACAATACTGCATTTGTTTTACATGTATGCCTATTTTACTTCAAAGGTTTACAAGAATGTAAACAGGTATTTGGTGTCCAACTTTGGATAATTTATTTTTCCTTTCAGGGTTTATATTCAAAATTTTGTTTAATGAGAAAACGTTGTTATTATGAAGGGAGTAAAAAGGAAATTTTATAAAAAGCATAAGTGAGATGTTCCCAAGTAGAATGTGTAATTTAAACACAGTGTAATGAACAACCCTGAGTTGCTAGACACACTGAAAATGATGTCCTAGAGTGAACTTATCCTTCTGGGTGGGGAAGAAAAAGGACAACTTTGGAAGTGTGGATTACAAACAGCAGATGTTAATGTCTACCTTCAAAATAGCTAAACATGCAAACTACAAAGCTTTATATCACTATGAAATCCAAAGGCCCCAGTGCCCTTATTTCTTGAAACTGGATTAGGAGTCTCATCCTGTTCTTGATACTGCTTTTATTTACAGAAAGCAAACTGAATGGACTCATGAGCTGGGAGGTAATAATAAGTGAAATCATATTTTTGCACAACAAATTTTACATAATTGACCAAGAAAAGTTTTAGTTTTAGGCTGCTGTGTACCAACATGGAATAACAGGTTCTGTCTAGACTATAAAATATTTTAAATATAAATACACAGAATGACCTCAGTGATTTTTTTTTTTTTTTTTGAGACAGGGCCTAACTTTGTAGTTCAGGCTGGCCCTGAGCTCACTATGGAGCCCAGGCAAGCCTTGAACTCAGCAATCCTCCTGTCTCTGCCTCCTGAGTGCTGGGATTACAGGCATGAGCCACCACGCCTGGCACTGTGGTATGTGGTGCTGATTGCTGGTGGGCGTGAGTTACCACACCCAGCATTGTTTTATGTGGTTACCGGGGATCAAACTCCTTGCACTTGCAAGGCAGGCACCAGAACCACTGAGCTAAATCTCCGGCCCCCTCAGTGATTTTTTTAGAATGAACCTAAAATTTAACAAGGATAGGAGGTCAGAAGGAAGGACATCACCATGTACTACAAGTATTTGTCTTTCTTTTGTAAATTTTTCTTTCTTTAAACATAATTTTTTTTTCTTCTGAAAGTGGAAGCTCTAATTTAACCATCTCTGGTTTCTTATGTTCTGTGTAAAATGACTGACATTTTTTGTGACTCTTCTGCTCAGACTTCAAAGGGACACCCCATTCAGATGATTCTATTTTATCTATATTCTCCTTAAGGCCCTCAAAGATAGAACAATCTAGCTGAATTTTGGGGTAGCCTGGGCTACATAGTGAGCTCAGGACCAGCCTGAACTATAAAGCGAGACCCTGTCTCAAAAAAAAAAAAAAAAAGAACAATCTCCTGGACTCTCTTGTGTTTTTGTATGTTTTTGAAACATGACTCCTGTCCTCCATACAAGGAACGCAATAGTAGGCTTCATATTTATTTTAGTTAATTATTTCTTTTCCAATGGTACCAAGGATCAAACTCAGGACCTTGTACTTTCCAGGCAACCATAGCACTAACAAGCTATTTCCCTGGCCCAATAGGCTTAATATTTGCCATTTAACATGCCCTGTATCATCCTGCCTTTGCCTAAATAGTCTTTATCACCATAAAAATGGTTCTGCTTCCCAATCTAAAAAGATATTGGCCCCACCATAAAGGAATTACATGTGTGAATGTGGATGGCACTGGGCATTGAGCCCAGGGCCCCACATATACTAGGCCATCTTTCTACAAATGAGCTACATCATCAATCCTTTTTATTTTTGAGACAGGATCTTACCAAATTGCCCAGGCTCTCCTCAAACTTAAAATCCATCTACCTCATTCTTCTAAATACCTAGGATTACAGGCATGAACCCTCATATCTGGCTCCGGAAATGATACAATTTTGAGGCAATACATATGTTTAACCTGATATAAACATTATGTAGCATACATATATGGAAACACTACATGACACCCCATCAGTATGTAGAGCTGGAGTCTTTATGTATCAGTGAAAATAAATTTAATTTTAATGAATGACATTGAGAATATGACTGTCCTCTTCAAAAGAATAATGAACAACAACCAACTGTCCGGAACACATCTGTTCTCTGAATGACACCTCAAGATCTACATCGTATTGTTGTGCAGGTTTTCTTGTGACTCCATTTTGAAATGCACTTTATTTTAGTAAACTCAAAATGTCTCCCCCCTTCTAGTAATAACTCTTCTTCCATTTTTAAGGATTAAAACTTCACTGCCCCACATGACACTGGTGCCTGCCAAATGCACTTGCCTGCACTTAAAACCATGACACTCCTTCTTACCTCAAGTCCCTGGACAAGGGATGGTCACGTGACCCATGCAGGGCCAATCAGAATGTCCCTCCTGGAATTGTACAAACTGGTGCTAGAAAAGCTCTCAGCATCATCCAAGGGAATGATAGTGAACTTTTTAGACATCCGGTGCCAAACTGCAAACTAAAGCCCACTTATTTAATGCAAAGTGCCAACACTGCAAGTAAACCTGAATACTGAAGTTTTAGTTTAGAAAAACGCTATATTAACATCTTTGTCTTAACATGTGTCATAGGCTCGGCACCTCTCATCAAAGGCTCTAGCTAAGAGGCTGGGAACCAAAAGCCATCCATGCTTCGGCACCACCATCATGCCCACTCCCATAGCTTTGAAGAATTGTGCCAGCAGAAAGAATGAAACCAACAGCCAGGGAGGAACAATCAGGAGATGCGGAAAAGAGAGTCCAAGCACCAATCCTGTCACCTGAGTCTTGAGAGGCCCTGACGTGAGCACCAATCTGGAATAAATTCCTCTTTCCTCACAGTTTTCTTCCTGTAAACCAAAAGTCTTAAACCTCAAAACAAAACCAAAAACAACAATGGCAATGTAAACTGCTAACTTCCCTCACCAACTCCTGGCTCCCCAGAGGAGCAAGTGCCTCTCAGTGGGCTGCAGAGTAAGTGGTCATGGAGCATAGGAACAGCACATACCCAAGCCAGCCATTCCCAGCTATAAAACTGAGTCCAGTTCCAGGAATCAAGGATTATCCATCCGCACGTCCCTGGAGTTCTTTCTGGGTTGCCTCCAAAGCCAGATACAAGGCTGTCAGGCTATGGGTGGTCTTGGACAGCAGGCCCCTGCACTGGGCTGAAACACTATATTTCTGTTTAACCACTATCCTCTTGTAAAGGAACTGGTCTGCTCTTGTTTAGGAAACAGGGGTCTATTATTTTGCTTTCAGCAGTCCAAGGGAAAAAAGTGATCTAGATCTAGCATCAAGCAGAAGTTTTTAGAAGAAGTCTAGTTTTTTTCAGTAAGGAGAGCTACAAATGGATATAACCTTGATTGGTGTACATGTTAGTGGGTCCTTATCTTTCTTTGGAAAATATAACTGATCCTCAACATCAAAGAATGATAACTGAGTGACTGAAAAAGGCCAGGCAATTAGGTAAGTTAGGAAGTGGAGTCAGGTGCAAGAGAGTTCTGGGTTTAAACCCCAGCATGATAATCTCCTTTGGGCAAATTACTTAAACTTTCTATGCCTCAGTTTCTTAAAGGGAAATAATAGTTCTACCCCATGGACATTTTTGTGAAGAAAATAAAATCATATATGCAAAAGCCTTTGAGAAGCGCCTAGCCCATAATAATGTATTATTAATTAATAAAGTACAAACACAAAATGTTGACTTCATTCTCTGAACCAAAAATATATTAGGACCATTCCACAGAAAATATTATAAAATAAATCCTTGTTTATAATAGCAATTAAACCATAAGACACTGAATAATCCAAGCAAAGATATTCGAATTTAATATTTTTAAAAATTGATTTAAATTTTTTATTGGTACAAGTTATATAGATCTCACAATCATACATAACATTGGGGAATTTGTACCAATATATGATACAAGTCAATTCTCACTTTTACCCATATCCCCACCCACCCACACCTTCCCACCCCCCATATACATGTTCTTTTATTTTCTTTCAGAATCATATTTATTCCTTCCCCTCATTACATCCCCACACCAAATTTCCCTTGGAAATTTCCCATTCTACAAAAACTGTCATACTTTCTAGAGCTCATTTGCATCCACAGGTGCTCATATCAAC
>PVIC010051802.1:0-12369 GCA_004025085.1 Thryonomys swinderianus | reverse complement strand
AAATATGAAACCTGCACTCCAAAACATCCTAAAGAACATCTTAGAAAAAAAACACAGAAAATTCCATACCCACGAGACCCAGGAGAGTGAATTCATTGGGGCAAACAAAAAACTAAATAGAAAAGGGGAAAGGCAAGTAAGAAAAGAACCAGAAACAGGGAACCAGGGCCGCTCTGAATATGTCCATATCAGACATAACCATTAATGTCAATGGACTCAATGGGCCAATTAAAAGACACAGGCTAGCAAATTGGATCAAGAAGCAAGATCCTACAATCTGCTGCATACAGGAAACACACCTAATTCAGAAGGAAACCCATAGACTGAAAATAAAAGGTTGGAAAACAATCCTTCATGCCAAAGAAAACTGTAAAAAAGCAGGAGTGGCTATCTTGTCCGCAGATAAAATAGATTTCAAACCCAAACTGATTAAAAGAGATAATGAAGGTCACTATATTCTCATACAAGGAACTATTCAAGAGAAAGAAATAACAGTCATAAATATTTATGCACTGAACTCTAATGCACCCAACTATATAAAACAAACATTGCTGCACATGAAAAGCCAGTTATCCATAAATACAATAGTAATAGGGTATTTTAATACTCCTTTGTTACAAATTGACAGATCAACTGGACAAAGAATCAATAAGGAAATACTTGAGCTTAATCAAACTTTAGAGCAAATGGACTTATTAGATGCCTACAGAATTTTTCACCCTTCAAAGCAAGAATATACCTTCTTCTCAGCTGCTAATGGATCATTCTCCAAAATAGATCACATTCTACTCCATAGAACAAGCTTAAGTAGATGCAAAGGAATCAGTTATCCCCTGCATATTGTCAGACCATAGTGCCTTGAAACTGGAGCTGAATAGCAGAAGAAATTCCAAGATCCTCACAAACACATGGAAATTGAATAAAACTCTGTTAACCAACCAGTGGGGCACAAAAGAAATTAAAGAAGAAATGAAATAGTTTCTACAACTAAATGACAACCACAGCACAACATACAGGAATTTATGGGACACAATGAAAGCAGTTCTGTGAGAGAAATTCATAGCAGTAAATGCCTACACACAGAAAATAGAGCAAACTGAAATAAACAATCTAATGATGAACCTCAGACAATTAGAAAAAGCGGAGCAAAACAAACCCAAAGCACATACTAGAGAGGAAATGATAAGGAGCAGAGCAGAAATTAATGCAGTGGAGACAAAGAGAACAATACAAAGAATCAATGAATCAAAGAGTTGGTTCTTTCAAAGGATAAATAAGATCGACAGACCATTGGCCAACCTTATCAAACAAAAGAAGGAAAAGGCTCAAATCGATGCTATAAGGAATGAAAATGGGGAAATCAGCACAGACCCAGAAGAAGTCCAAAGGATCATAAACACATATTTTGAAAATCTATATTCCAAGAAGATGGAAAATCTAGCAGAAATGGATAGATTCCTAGACTCATGTGAACTTCCAAGGCTGAATGAAGAAGATCTAAAAATGTTAAAAAATGGATATAAATCTGGGAAATTGAAAATGTAATAAAAAACCTACCAACAAAGAAAAGCCCTGGTCCTGACGGCTTCACTGCTGAATTCTACAAAACTTTTAAAGAAGAGTTAATACCAGTACTTCTCAATCTCCTTAATGAAATTGAAAGGGAAGCAGTACTCCCCAAATCATTCCTTGAAGCAACCCCCACCTTGATTCCAAAGTCAGGGAATGATCCCACCAAAAAAGAAAACTGCAGGCTAATCTCTCTAATGAACATTGATGCAAAAATGCTCAATAAAATACTTGCAAACAGAATCCAGAAAATTATCAAGAAAATCATACACTGATGAAGTCCGATTTATCCCAGGGATGCAAGGCTGGTTCAACATACGTAAATCAAACAATGTAATACACTATATTAACAGACTCAAGGAAAAATCCATGTGATTATCTCAATAGATGCAGAATAAGCATTTGACAAAATCCAACACCCATTTATGATCAAAACCCTACAGAGATTGGAATCGATGGACTTTATCTCAATTTAATACAGGCTATTTATGAGAAACCAACAGCCAACACATACTCAATTGGCAAAAACTGAAACCTTTTATACTAAGATCAGGAATGAGACAAGGATGCCCGTTGTCACCACTCTTGTTCAATATAGTACTGGAAACATTCGCCATAGCAATCATGCAGGACAAGGATATAAAAGGAATAAAGATAGGAAAGGAAGAAGTTAAACTGTCATTATTTGCTGATGATATGATACTCTATCTAGAGGATCCTACAAACTCAAACAAAAGACTGCTAGACTTAATTACCAAATTTGGTAGTGTTGCTGGATACAGGGTCAATGCTCAAAAATCAACAGCTTTTTCTACACAAACAACAGACTCACTGAAAGAGAAATGGGGGAGTCAATCCCTTTCACAGTAGCACCCAGAAAAATGAAATATCTAGGAATCAACCTAACAAAGGAAGTGAAAGACCTCTACTCTGAAAACTATAGGATTCTGAATACTGAGATAGAAAAGGAAACCAGAAAGTGGAAAGATATCCCTTGTTCCTGGGTCGGGAGAACCAACATCGTCAAAATGGCTATACTCCCACAACTGCTATATAGCTTCAATGCAATTCCAATTGAAATTCCAACAGTATACTTCATGGAGCTAGAGAAAATAATACAAAAATTCATCTGGAAATACAAGAAACCTAGAAGAGCAAAAGCAATTCTAAGCAACCACAACATGGTAGGAGGTATTAAAATCCCCAATTTAAAACTCTACTATAAAGCCACTGTGATAGAAAACTGCATGGTACTGGCAAAGTAACAGACCCGAGGACCAGTGGAATAGATTAGAAGACCCAGAAACAACTCCGGATACACTAAGCCACCTTATCTTTGACAAAGGAGCCAAACATCCCCAATGGAAGAAAGACAGCCTCTTTAACAAATGTTGCTGGAAAAACTGGGATTTAGTCTGCCAAAAGCTAAAACTAGACCTATCTCTTTCACCATGCACAAAAATAAACTCACAATGGATATGAGACTCAAACATTAACACAGAAACAATAAGCCTGCTGGAAAACAGGCTAGGTAAAACTCTTGGAGACATTGGTTTAGGCAGAGACTTTATGAATAAAACCTCTGTAGCATAAGAACTAGCAGAAAGAATCAACAAATGGGATCTCATTCTACTGAAAAGCTTCTGCACAGCAAAAGAAGTCGCTGGCACTGCTATAAGACAACCAACAACATGGGAAAAAAATTTTACTAGCTGTTTATCAGACAAAGGGCTATTATCGACAATATATAAAGAACTCAAACAGATCAGCCTCCCCAAGTTTAAAGATCCAATTCAAAAATGGGCATCTGAAATGAGCAGACACTTCTCAGAGGCAGAAGTCAAAGCAGCCAAGAAACATGAAGAAATGTTCCATGTCATTGGACATTCGAGAGATGCAAATGAAAACAACACTGAGATTTCATCTCACTCCACAAAGAATGGCTGCGATCACAAAATCAACCAACAATAAATGCTGGTATGCCCGTGGGAAGAAAGGAACCCTTCTCCACTGTTGGTGGGATTGCAGACTTGTGCAACCATTGTGTAGATCCGTGTGGAGATTTCTCAGAAAATTAGGACTAGGGGTCCCATTTGACCTGGCTATCTCCCTGCTAGGAATATACCAAAAAGAATTTTAAAAACACATTGGAAAGGCAGATGTACACCCTTGTTCATAGCAGCTCAGTTTTTGATAGCTCTATCTTGGAAACAATCCAAATGTCCATCAACTGGAGAGTGGATAAAAAAGATGTTTTTTTTTTAACAAAATGGAGTATTATTCTGCCATAAAGAATGACAAGATTGATCTATTTAGGTGCAAATGGAGACACCTGGAGGATATACTAATAAGTGAAATCAATAGATCACAGATGGACAAATTCCAGATCTTCTCTTTGGCATGAACACCTGTAGATGCAAATGAGCTCTAGAAAGTATGACAGCTATTATAGAGTGGGAAATTTCCATAGGAAACTTGGTGTGGGAATGTGATGAGGGGAAGGAATAAATATGATACAGAAAAAAATACAAGATCATGTATAAAGGGGGTTGGTGTGGGTGGGTAGGGATATGGGTAAAAATGAGAATTAACTTGTGTCATATACTGGTACAAATTCCCCAATGTTATATGTGATTTTGAGATGTATATAAATTGTACCAATAAAGAATTCAATTAAAAAAATGTTAAATACCCTAATATCAATCTGTGAATTGGAAATGTAATAAAAACCTACCAACCAAGAAATGTCCTAGTCCTGATGGCTTTACTTCTGAATTCTACAAAACTTTTAAAGAAGTGATAATGGTACTACTTTTCAAACTCTTTAATGAGATTAAAAGGGAAGCAGCACTCCTAAATTCATTACTGGAAGCAACTATTACATTGATTCCAAAAGCCGAGAAAGACTCAACCAGAAAAAAAGAAGTACAAACCAATCTGCCTAATGAACATTGATGCAAAAAGTCCTCAATAAGACACTGACAAACAGAATACAGAGAATCATCAAAAAAATCTTACATCCTGACCATGTTGTATTCATCTCTAGGATTCAAAGATGTTCAACATATGTAAGTCAAAATAAAGGTAATACACTATATTTATTGACTCAAGAATAAAATGTATATGGTCATCTCAGTGGATGCAGAAAAAGCATTTGACAAAATCTAACACTGATTCAGGATCAAAACCCTACAGAAAATTGGGGTGCATGGACTTTATCTCAAACTAATAAAAACTATTTATAAGAAACAAAAACCAGCATCATATTAAATGGCCAAAAACTGAAAACTCTCACACTAAGATCAGGAAAAAGAAAAAGATGTTAACTATCACCATTCATGTTCAATATCATGCTGGAAAAATTAGCCATGGCAATTACACAAAAGAAAGAAATAAAAGGAGTAAAGGTAGGTAAATTGTCATAATTTGTTGATGACATGTTGCTCTATATAGAAGATCCTAAAAACTCAGCCAAAAGATTGCTAGACTTATTTCCCAATTTTAATAATGTAGTTGGATACAAGACCAATGTTCAAAAATCAATAGCCTTTGTATACACAATAGACTCACTGAAAGAGAAATTGGGAACTCAAACACTGTCTCACTGTCATCCAAAAGAATGATATATCTAGGAATCAACCTTACAAAAGAGATTAAAGGACTCTACTCTGAAAGCTACCCCACTTAAAAAGGGAATTGAAGAGGATATCAGAAAACAGAAAGATATCCCTTGTCCCTGGATAGCAAAAACCAATATTGTCAAAATGGCTATACTCTCATAAATCCTACACATTCAGTGTCATTCCCATTGAAATCCCAACAGTATTTCACAGATCCAGAGAAAATAATCCAAAAGTTTATCTGGAACCACAAAAGACCTAAAGTAACAAAAACAATTCTAGCCAACGAGGACATGGCAGGGGATGTCACAATTCCCCAACATGAAACTATACTACAAAGCCACTATGATAAAACTGCATGATACTGGCAAAGAAACAGCACCAAGGACCAGTGGAATAGAGAAGAATATCCAGAAACAACTCTAGACACAATAAACTCAGATTTTTGAGGAATCTCCACATTGAGAAAGTGGTTGCATGTGGCTACATTCCCACCAAAAATGGAGAAGTACTCTTTTCTTCCCACTGCCCCTGCAGCATTTGTTATTGGTTGATTTCATGTTAGCTACCATCCAGTTAGAGTGAGATGCAGTCTCTGCTTTTTTCATCTGCAACTGTCAAATGACCAGAGATCTTGAACATTTCTTCACATGCTTCTTAGCTGTCTTTACTTCTTCATCTGAAAAAAAAAAAAAAGTCTGGTAATTTGAGATGCCCATTTTTGAACTGGGTCTTTAAGTGGGGGGGGGGGCGGGCGTAAAGTTCTTCATATGTTCTAGATAGCAGTCCTCTCTCTGAAAAACAGCTGATAAAAATTTTTCCCCATGTCTTTTCAGTATGTTTGGAGAGGTGTCTTGCTGTGCAGAAGCCATTTAGTAAGACGACATCCCAGTTGTTGATTCTGCTACTTCCCATGATGCAGAGGTTTTGTTCATAAAGTCTTCCTTATGTCAATGTCTTCAAGAGTCTAACCTATTTTCCAGCAGGTTTAGTGTTTTTGTTTTAATGTTTAGGTTTCTAATCCACTTTGATTTTAGCTTGGTGCATAAAGTAAAAGACAGATATAGCTTTTATCTTTAGCAGGTTGAAACCCACTTCTTCTCACACCATTTGTTAAAGAGGCTATCTTTTCTCCAAAAGGGTACTTGGGTCTTTTCCCAAAAAAAAAGGTGGCTTAGTATATCAGGGTTTTTTTTCCTACAACATCTAGCCTGTTCCACTGATCCTCAGTTCTGTTTCTTTGCCATTACCATGCTGTTTTTTTTGTTGTTGTTTGTTTGTTTTTATCACAGTGGCTGTGTACTATGCTTTCCATTTCAGATCTGTGATAATTCCTGCCTTGTCCTTGTTGCCTAGGATTGCTTTTGCTATTGTAGGTCTATTTTGGTTCCAGATGAATTTCTGAATTATTTTGTCTAGCTCTGTTAAATATGCTGTTGGGATTTCAATTGGGATTGCATATAATAGTTTTGGCACTGTGGCTATTTTCACAATATTCGTTCTTCCAACCCAAGAATAGGGACATCTTTTCATTTTCCTATATCTTCTTCAATCTTTCTTTTCAGAATGCAGTTATCAGATTAGAGAGCTTTTACTTCTTTATTAGATTAATTCCTGCATATTACTTTTATGCTATTGTGAAAGGACCTGACTCCCTGATTTCTCTTTCAGTGAGTCTGTTGTTCATGTATACCAAGGCTATAGATTTTTGAGTGTTGACCTTACACTCAGCTATGCTACTAAATCTGCAAATTGAGTCTAGCTGTCTTATGGCTGAGTATTTAGGATCTTCTGTATAGAGTACCATGTAATCAGCAAATAATGACAATTTTACTTCTTCCTTACTTATCTTTATTCTTTTTACTTCTTTCTCTTGTCTACTTGCAGTGACTAATATACCAAAACTCTGTTGAACATAAGTGGTGATAGTGGACATCCCTTTCTTGTTCCTGATCTTAGCATGAAAGGTTTCATATTTTGACTATTTAGTATAATGCTGATCATTGGTTTCTCATAGATAAAAAGATAAAGGCTATTTATTCCCTCTTGATATAAAGGCTATTTATCCCTTCTTTATTGTATAATACTCCATTGTGTATAAATCCCACATTTTCCATATTTGTTCATCTACTCAGGAAGATATATGCTACTTCCAAAATTTAGCTCTATGAATCATACTACGATAATCATGAGTATTCATGTATCACTGTGCTATGATATCTAACTCTTTTAGAAGATACCTAGAAAGGGAATGTCTAGGTCAAATTGAATTTCTCTTTTTAGTTTTTAAGGAAACTGTACTTCTTTCCATACTGGTTATACCACTTTACACTAATGGTAAAGGAGCATTTCTTTCTTCCAGAGCCCCACCAGCATTTCATATTGGTTTATTTTTTTAATGGTTTATTTCTTGATGGCAGACATTCTTCCTGGAATGAAATGAAATTTCAGTGTTGTTTGTGTTTCCCAAAAGGCCAGCAAAATTGAACATGTTTTCATGTAATTTTTAATTGAATTCTTTATTGGTACAATTTATATACATCTCAAAATCACATATAACATTGGGAAATTTGTACCAGTATATGCCACAAGTTAATTCTCATTTTTTACCCATATCCTTACCCACTCCCCCCTCCTCCCCCCTTTATACATGCTCTTTTATTGTCTTTCTGTATCATATTTTTATTGGCAAAGCATAAGAAAGATTAAAGTTTGACTCATATTTATCACCTTGCCCTAAACAAACATCAAAATGTATCAAGTATCTAAACATTAGATCAGAAATAAATTTTCCAGGAGACAAAATTGGTAAGACTCTAGGAAATATAGACAAAGACTTTCAGAACAAGGCCTCAGTTGCACAAGAAATATTACCAATTCAATTAAATTAAAAAGTCTCTGTACAGCAGGAAACCACCAGCAGAGTGAGGAGATAACTTAAAAAATGAGAAAATATTTGCCAGCTATTCCTCAAAAAAAGGCCTACTATCTGGAATATATAAAGAACTCAAAAAAAAAAAAATCTACTCCCCTCAAATGTAAAGACCCAATTACAAGTGGGCATCTGAAATGAATAGACACTTCTCAGATTAAGAAATACAAAATGCAAAAAAATAAATGGAAACATCCTATTTCCCTGCTTGGTATATACAAGAAAGAATTAAAAGATGCATATCATAGCAATGTATGTACAACCAAGTTTATAGCAGCTCAGTTTGAAATAGCTAAGTCTTGATAACAGCCCCAATGGCCATCAATGGGAGACTAGATAAAGATGTGTGTTTTTGTTTGTTTGTTTTTTGAGATAGGGTCTCATTTTGTAGTCCAGGCTGGCCCTTAGCTCACTGCGTAGCCCAGGCAAGCCTCAAACTTAGCAATTCTCCTGTCTCCGCCTCCTGAGTGCTGGTATTACAGGTGTGAGCCACCATGCCTGGCACTGTGGTACATGGTATTGATTGCTGGTGGGCATGAGACACCAGGCCTAGCGTTCTATGTGGTTACCGGGATCAAATTCAGGACCTTGCACTTGCTAGGCAGGCTCTGGAACCACTGAGCTAAATCTCCTGCCTGATAAAGATGTTTTTAAAAAAATAAAATAAAATGAGACCATAGAGAGTGATAAATTTAGGTCATACTCAAATGGATGTACCTTGAAGTTTTTGGATGCTCATAGACTAAAGAGTTTATTCCTGGTACAGAGCTCTCCTTAGTGGCTTCTCTGTTATTTACTTTGGGTGTGGCTAATTATATTTCTTTGCAACAGCCTCAAGGACTGACAACCTTGGTTATTTTGGGTGGTGAGGATACAATGTCATTAGTACAGAAACCAGGTTCCTTGGGAATGTTCTCTAGTATTGTTAATATCACAAAGGCAGTCTGTGTGCTGGTTTATGAAGAAACCATGACAAATTAAATGACCTTATTGATATATTTGGTTATATCATCTCATACAAAGAAAGAAAAAAACAGAAACAAGAATTGTGTCTCAACTCCAGTTGCAGAATACCACAAAATTATCAATTACATTTTGTAGCAATGATTCAAGAAAATCTCATGGGTTTACCTTTGTTCATGTGTGCAGATATGTACTACACATGCAACTGCCATCAATTTTTAGAAAGGGTCATTTATATATTCCTTCCTCCCTTCCTCCCACCCTTACCTTGTTTTCTTCTTTCCTTTTCCCTCCTTTGCTTACTTCATCTCTCCTTCTTTCATTCCTTTCCTCCTTCCTCCTCCTCTTTTCCTTCTTTCTTTCTTCCTTCCTCTCTCCTATATTACCACTATAAGCTAGATACTAAGAACACAGAGATAAGAGAAATTAATAAAGCATCAAACATTCCTTCTTGGAAACTTTTTCCCAACTGTTAGCAGAGAAAACAATATGGATAAGATCAAAATAGAATTTTCATGATTGTTTACGTTGCTTCTCATTTATGGAAGTTGCAGTGGAATTCTCTTTAATTTGACCATTCCATTTTCAGTTAAGAAGAATCCCTGATACCTAGTAGCAGATGTTTTCTTGGTAATATTTTTCCTACAAAACTTTCCCCATAGTATTATCACACCATTTGGCATACTTATGTTATATAATGTAAAATGTAATAAATAATGATGCTTCATAGGTGATAAGTTTTACAAATATATAATTGATATATGTTTAAGTTTATATTAAAATTTTCACTTCCAGGCATGGTGGCTCATGCCTGTAATCCCAGCCCTCAGGAGGCAGAGGCAGAGTATTACAAGTTAGAGGCTTGCCTGGGCTACATAGTGAGCTCAGGGCCAGCCTGAACTACAAAGTGAGACCCTGTCTCAAAAAAAAAAAAAGTTTCACATACAAGACTAAGTGGCTATAAGTAAATAAAATATGTGTCATAAAATATTATAGTTTTACGTATGGGAGCACAGTCTTGTTAAGAAAATGTAAATAACACCACAGCCAAATGAGTGAAGGACAGCAAATGAGTCACAAAATAAAACACTAACACAAAGTGAATGCTTGAGGGATTTATAAGAAAACTAAATAATAAAATTAACAGAACATGTAGGGTAATTGTCACATCACATTTTTTACCTAAAATATTTCTGGTTCATCTTCTGCTAATAAAGGATGTTAGTCCACGTTTCTATATACTTGTTAGCTTTATGTATCAAAGCTGAGAAATTGCCATGCTCTTTAACCTCTACTTCTGATTTTAAGAATTTTAAATCAAACTTTGAAAACATAAAAACACATAAAAGTAAATAGAATTATCATCCATGTAGTATTAAAGAGAAAAACGTTATGAACTACCTAAATTTTCAAAATTAGGAGATTGTCTTAAATAAACTTTAATATGACATGGATATTAACTCATTAAAAAGTATGTTTACAGCCGGGCATGGTGGCTCACGCCTGTAATCTCAGCACTCAGGAAGCAGAGACAGGCAGATTGCTGAGTTTGAGGCTTGCCTGGGCTACATAGTGAACTCAGAGCCAGCCTGAACTACCAGGTGAGACCCTGTGTCAAAAAATATATATATATTATGTTTACAAAGTCAAACAAAATGAGACAGGTGCATAGATGAAGTTAAACTTAACAAGCAGTTCACAATTAGTGAGTAAATAATTGCTCCAATTTTTATACAGTATTTCTAAGCCTTATGCACAAAACCACACACATGTATACACAGAGATAAACATCTGGAATCATTAATGCTCATGAAATAATATGGCAGCAGAAGTTATGTTTATGTAACTTGTAATTATACAGTTTTAGGAAGAATTGTTTCTTTTCTATGACATACAAAGAACCCTTGAGTTACTACTGGCCTGACATATGAACAACTTGGGCCACATCAGAATTTTAACTTTTACTTGATTATGACACAAAGTCTTGATTATGACTCAAATGCTGGCCGCTTGTGTTTACAGATGATCTCAGATTTAGATTTGACTCTTGAAATGCTCTGGAAGGAACATTATAGCATTCTTTCCTGAATTGAGTTAATTGAGAAATCCTAGGCCAATATCTCTGTAGGCTACTGAGATCTGCTGTGTACAGAAGAGTGCCTTTAAAGGCTGTGCAGAGGAGCATGAGCCTCCAACTCATCAATTTGAGTTACAACCAGCCCTTGTGAGTTAATTGAGTTCATAAGAGTACCCAATAATATTTTTATACTTACTCAAGTAAAATGTATTTTTAAAAGAGTGACACAAAAAAATCCCTTTAAAAACTAGACATTTTCAGTCAGGAAATAAGTAAAGAATATTCTAAGCAGAACTAAAATACAAGTGAGAATTCAGGAGCAATAAAATATCCTTTTAGGGGATTCTGAAGTGGTGAATTTCAAGAATTCTACTCTCTTAAAAAACTTAGAAGCTATTGAACCATGTGGAACTTATAATTTCCTCAGTCCTCTGATTACAGAGAGGGCACTAAGAAGTAATAGGGAAAAATGAGAATTAAATGATGTCATATGCTGGTATAAATTCCCAATATGAGTGTGATCATGATGTGTATATTCAATGTACCAATAAAGACAACAATAAACTAAAAAAAAAAAAATCCGCTAAAATCAATTTTTAAAAATCAAGGAAAGAGTGATTACTACTGCCTTCAAGCAGCCGGCCTGCCATGGGACCCAGGCCAGCTCCACCATGGGACATCTATCCACCCAAAAGTATTATAGACTACCCTCCATTGGGCTCAGGCCAGAAGCCTTGTGGGAGCTTCATTCCTGTTTGCATGAGTCTGGGTGAGTGCCACTTAGGTGGTACAGTGATTTTCAGTCTTCACCAGCACAACAAATATGAGAAAAAATTTAAAGGGCCATGTGGGAAGCAGACCCTGCTAGAGGAGACTCTTTTCAGGCCTGGAGATCTGCACTGGGTGCTGCACCAACTAGCAGTTGCGAGATCTGCACTATACCAAACAGTGCTGCCCAGCTCCCAAGATGATCTGCGACCTTTGGATCGCTGCATTGGGATGCCTGATCAAAGAAGTCTTATGATAACCTCTGGCCCAGAGTTGCCTTCCCTTGCTTCTTCTCTTAGGAGCTTGCTGTTCTTCCTCTAATACAATCTCTGCTTGACTTACTGACTGTATCAATGTTTAGTGATTAAATAAAATGACAAAGGGAACTAGTTTCTCAATAGGAAATAGGGAAGTATTCCAAGAGACAAAGACTTGTGCCT
>PVIC010051801.1:0-12370 GCA_004025085.1 Thryonomys swinderianus | reverse complement strand
TGAATCAGAAATAAGTGAAAAATTGCATGTGCACTACATAACTACAGACACTTTTTTTCCGTTATTATTCCCTAAAAATACACTACAGGAACTGTTCACATAACATATTGTATTAAATATTATAAATAATGTGAGGAGTCATGAGTTCCATCCCTAGCAACCCAAAAACAAACACAAGAAGTATTCCAGAGATGATTTAAAGTATATAGGAAGATATGCATTTGTTATATACAAACACTACACCATTTTATATAAGGTACTCAAACACCCTAGGATTTTGGTATCTGTGGGAGGTCCTGAAACAAATCTCTCATGGATACCCAGGGATGACTATGTAAATTTACTATTAAATAAAACATATTTAAAACAAAGTTTGCAAACATTAAACACTTATAACTCCCTAATTATTTTACTGTCTTTTCTTGTTTTCTGTGTCTGAGGTTCTCTTTATCTATTGGAACAATATGATGGAAATTCTATACAGTATAAAGATGTGCTTCTTGGGTATTAATTTCCAATTCGTTGTTGTATGACTTCATGTCAGTAGCTTGAAATTAGCTGTGGTGGAGCCATGGAAATAGGCAATTGCTACAAACTAGAAACTTATTTTTCCTTTCAGAAAATTGTTGCCAGAACACCACTGGACACAGACTAGCAAAGAGAAGGCTATAGTTAACTCAATAGGCCACATGAATATGGGATTTCCATTTAGGGCAGGGGAGCATGGGGGGGTTTTAAGAAGGCTCCACATAAGGGGCAGGTCCTTGAGTAATAGTATAAAAAAAGTAAACTGTGATATTTGCCCCCTGGGACTCACAGACTAGTGCAAAACAGGCAGAAGGAGCTGCAAGTTGAGCATTCCGAAGGCCTTTCTGGGTGTTGTAAGATTACAGAAAAGGGTACAGTGCTGCTGAGCATAGAGGAAGGCTTCCTGGAGGAGGTGATGCAGTATTTTATGCTGAGATCAAAAGAGAGCTAGGGGTAGCCACTGTTCTTCGAAATGGAGGTAGAAAGTAAAGTCTTATATATTAAAATACATTGCCAATATATTCCCCATGAAAGTATAGTTAATGCTTTAAAAATGTACTCTCATAAAATGCCTCCCTCTTCTTATGGACTTGTATATCTCTGAAACTTTGTTTTGCCTATTGGGGGGGCTGTTTTTATTACATCCTCTCTCCCACTACAGGGCTTTGCTTTACAGTAGCCCTGACCATGGGCTTCCAAGTTCTGCCTGTATACTGCGGTTTGGGGAGAGAAGGAAATTGGAGTGCATGTGTTAAATTCTAAATAAGACAGAGATCATTTAGGGGAGTAATTCCTAAATTTTATATTCAAAAGTCAGATGTTTGCAGAACCCTTATGTGCGGTGGACAAAGCATAAAGCACATCATTCTCTCCTCAATAAACAGAAGAACCTAACTTTTAGAAAAAGAATTATCCCTGGATTAAGAGTGGATTACACTAAGGTATCTGTATAAGGAATAGGGATCTTGAGCTGCTGATAGTGTACAGAGAATCTAAGAAATGATGTAGTCTCACCTTGGTAATAACATTTGGGGAAAATACCTACTTTCTCTTCACATTCAGTGCCTTAAAAAAAAAAAAACTAAAGGTCAAATTAGCAACCTAAAAATGAAACTAGAATAGAGATGAGGAAGAAGTAGTGTAACATTTTACCTGAGGGTGAGAAGAGGGAGAAGATGTAATGATCCAAGCACC
This sequence comes from Thryonomys swinderianus, assembly GCA_004025085.1. NCBI lineage: Eukaryota > Metazoa > Chordata > Mammalia > Rodentia > Thryonomyidae > Thryonomys > Thryonomys swinderianus. The sequence continues at coordinate 10,648 of PVIC010051801.1, read as the reverse complement.
CAAAGCTGAAACGTAGGCCCTTTCGTGGTACATGCAGAGAGAATCCCTTTGCAGGTAAAGCCTTGGAAAGAACCCTGGACTGAGATTTCTGGAGAGTTTGAGTTTCTTTCCTTCTTTTGCATTCTACTAAAGTTTCACATTTGCAAATAACAGAAACCCATTGAGCAAGTTCAGATAAAGATGGATAGGGGAATAAATTAATTCAGTCAGACTTCCAGGAAGATGGTGGAGTAGTAACAGCAGGCAGTTGAGTTCTCTGCAGTTTGCCATTCCTAAATTGGAATACAGCAGCTCAGGGAAAGAAAAAGGAGAGAAGAAAAGGAGGGAAGTGGGCCTCCAAGACGCAAAAAAGATCTGAGGCAACACTAGAAGAGAGCAAAAAGAACAATGAAATTCATTCAGAAATATTAACAGAGCGCCTACTGTGTGCAGCGTTCTGAGCGAAGAGGTCCTGGTAAGGAGTGGCTAAGATGGACACAGTTCCTAACAGAAAATAAGCAAACACTCAACCGACGATCCGATGATGTGTTACTTAGTGAGAAGTGTGAGAGGCACGCAGAGGGCAAGGAGGGAGGACCGGGCGATCCCGTGGGGCCCCAGCCTAATTGAGACAGAGGAAAGGTCAAAGAGGGCTTCCCTGGAACAGTGATATCTGAGAACACCCAGAAGATGTTGTCACCTACAATGGAGGAGGCATTATTTTGTACCTCTTTTTCTTCCTAATTTCCCTATCAAGCAATGCACTATAATATCTACATGCAAATTAAGAAATTAAAAGCCAGAAACGATGTTCAAAAATAACCCTCAAAATCTATTTTATGGGATCTCCCGGTCCTCCCTCCTTGCCCTCTGCGAAGGGTTAGCTCAGTGGTTCCGGCGCCTGCCTCGCAAGCGCAAGGTCCTGAGTTCGATCCCCGGTAACCACATAGAATGCTGGGCGAGGAGACACGCCCACCAACAATCAACACCGCATACCACAGTGCCGGGCATGGTGGCGTGAGCGCCTGTAATCCCAGTACTCAGGAGGCAGAGACAGGAGGATTGCTGAGTTCGCGGCGGCTTGCCTGGGCACCATAGTGAGCTCAGGGCCAGCCTAAACTACAAAGCAAGACCCTGTCCCAAAAAGCAAAACAACAACAACAACAAAAACCTATTTTATGCTGTAAATTTCCTTCAACTAATATGCCAAATACTTGTCCTGAACAAAAGTTCCCAGCTTTCCATATACCCAGGGATTCACTTCCTGGCTACCTTTGACGAAACTACTACTTAGCATGACTTTCAAAAGATGTGCGACATCTGGATACAGCACATATCCAGAAGATATCCCAGAAAGGAATTTTCACTGGTAAAGAGATGCCTTTAGTCATGGGTATGATGTGACTAAAATATCAGGACAGTGCTGATTATTTAAATACGACATCACTGAGTTTTAATTCTCCATCTTCATAAACAAGTATTTTCATACTGTGTTGTAGAAGCAATTACCCTGGTGGCCTGGGTCTTCTACTTTACATAAACGATTTCATGAGCTTCTGACATTTGTCTCATGTTTCCATAGTTACTTCCCATGAGTGGGTGGCATTTGCATTGACCTCAAAGTTGTTTCTGATGAAGAGAAATGGCCTAAAGGTGACTCGATACAATTCGGCAGACACAATCCTCTTTGTACCTGTCATAATCATCCCTTCTTTGCACGAAGAGTAGCTTTTGGCCACAGAAAAGTGCCTGTTTTTTTTCCCACACCCATGTCTCTCCTTTGGGCTCATGGTCCCACCGGTGTTCTCTGCATAGTCTAGCTTGAGAAAGCAAACTGACCAAAGATTTATGCAAAACTCAGCAGTTTCCATTTTGCAAACCTTCCGTTGTAGTTGCATAAGTGAGCCCTTCCCTTTTAATTAACACTTCGAACTCTACCTTTGGCTGAACCCAAATATCAGCATGAAACTCCATCAAAACCACAGTGTAGACCCCAAGTAAGTAAAGGCTTATTTGAAACTTAAAGATTTTTTCTCAGAAGCTTTCGAGATGGTGCGGATGGAGAGGAGCAACTTCGTTGCAATTTATGATGAGTGAAACGTACCAGTGGAGGGGGGTGACTGTTTACACTTGTAAGCTTTTATGCCATGCCAGGATGTGTCCTACTAAACATTTTCATCTCACTGTATCATCGAAGCAACCCTCTTGGGTAGGTGTGGAGGTTTATTCAAATTCTATCAAGTACATACGCACTCGTGTGTGTGTGTGTGTGTGTGTGTGTGTGTGTGTGTGTGTGTGTGTAGCTCTGTGCTATTTTATGAGCTGTGCCGATTGGTGTGATCATTGCTACCAAAGTCCACATATACCACTGTACCTTCACTGCAACACTGCTGTACTTCATAGGAACACCTTGACCCCCTACTCCCCTATTTTTGGCTATTTTTCAGTGTTTGTTCTCCATTATCATTTTGCCATTCTGAAAATGTAATGTAGGTGGACTCCTATGGTATGTATCCCTTTGAGATTGGCTTTTCTATCCAAGTTGTTCCGTATATTACTAGTTCATTCCTTGCGTTGTTGAGTAGTATTCCACCGTATGGATGAACTATGGTTTGTTTAACTATTCACCTTCTGAAGGACATTTGTATAATTTCCATATGAACATGCTTGAAATAAAAGTGTTTTTGACATTTGTATACAAGTTTCTGCATGCACATCTGTAACTGTACAGCTGTTTGGAGTATTCCTTTATTATCCTTTTAATGACTACAGGATATCCCGTGATATACTTGTTTTCATTCTTAGTATTGGTGATTTGTATCTTTCCTTACTTTATCTGTTAAATTTGCTAGATATCAATTTTATTGAGTCTTTTCAAGCAGTCAGCAGTATGTTTTAATAGTTCTATTGATTCCCTGTTTTCAATGTCAGTTGTTTTTACTCCTATTTTTATTGTTGCATAATTTCTGCTCTCTTTGGACTTATCCTGTTTGTCTTTTTCTAGGTTCTTAAGATGTGAACTTAAATTATTATTTTTTAATATATTATTTTTATATATTATTTCTTATATATATTCTTATATATATATTTCTTATATTATAATATTTTTTATATATTATTTCTGAGATAGGTTCTTGCTATGTAGTTGAAGTTGGCCTTGAACTTACTATGTACCCCGTGCTGGCCTTGAACTCACTGTGATCCTCTTGGCTCAGCCTCCTCAGTGCTGGGATTATAGGCATGAACCACCGTGCCTGGCATATGAGTTTAAATGATTGATATGAGGCCTATCCCTTCTTGTAGGCACTTATTGCTCTAATTTTTTCTCTCAGTACTACTTTAGTACCTTCACATAACTTCAACATCTTGTATTTTTTTTTTTTTGAGACAGGGTCTCGCTTTGTAGTTCCGGCTGGCTCTGAGCTCACTATGTAGCCCAGGCAAGCCTCGAACTCAGCAATCTTCCTGTCTCTGCCTCCCTAGTGCTGGGATGACAGGCGTGAGCCACCATGCCCGGCAACATCTTGTATTTTCATTTAATCCTTGTATTTTACTGTTCCTTTGAAACTATCCATTTGATTCATGAATAAATGCCTTGTTTACTCGCCAAGTGTTTGAATAATTCCCTTTATTTTTTTGTAATTGATTTCTAGTTTAATTCATCTTGGTCAAACAGCTCACTATATGATTTCCATTTTTTGAAACTTGCTAAGGTTTGTTTTAGAACCTAGGATATAGTTACCTTGGTGAATGCTCCATTCTGCTTGTGTTTGCATGAAATGCCCTATATCAGTAGATTCCATCCCTCTGGTTGTGTCAAGATTTTCCATATTCCTACAGAATTTCTGTCTGACAATTCTACTCATTACCAAAAGAGATACCGAAGTCTCTATTATTGTGTATATGTTTATTTTTCCTTTAAGCCCTATAAGTTTGCTTGCATATTTTGAAGCTCTATGTTTGGTGAGCTTCTCAATGGAATGACTTTTTAAAATCATGATGTAACATCTGTCTTGGTGTTTGATCGTTTTCTTTGCTCTGAAGTCTTCTTCATCTGATATTAATACTATGACTTCTTTTACTCTTGATTAATAATTGCATGATACATCTTTTTCCTTCACTTTCAAGCTACCTTGTTATTTTTGAAATATGTTGCTTCTACTCTGCCAGTTTTTTTCCCTTTAATTGCTGAATTCAGATTGTTGTCATGAACTTCTAGGGTATAAGCCATCAATTAATATTTATTTTGATTATTTCTTGCTTTTTGTTCTTCCATTTATTTTTCCTTATATTCTGATAGGTTAATTGAATAACTTTTAGAGTTCCATTTATTTATTTATAATGCTTTTGACTGTATTGCTTTCTATAGTTTTCTTGGTTGCAATAAGTATTACTACACACATAATAAATTATCACACTTTATTGTGTTGATCTTTCAGCACTTAGTGCAAAAGATGAAACTTCATTCCTGAAGGTCCCTTTACCATCTCCATGTTTAAAATGCAATCATGTTAACTGCCTTCTCTACAATAACTGAGCTCCTCATGACTGTTACATACACTTGCTCTAACTAAAAAAATATAATTAAAGAAACTCATGAATTGAGGAATCTTTTTTTTGGAGACAGGGTCTCGCTTTGTAGTTCAGGCTGGCCCTGAGCTCACCATGGTGCCCAGGCAAGCCGCCGCGAACTCAGCAATCCTCCCATCTCTGCCTCCCGAGTGCTGGGATTACAGGCGTGAGCCACCATGCCCAGCATTATATGTGGTAACCGGGGATCGAACTCAGGTCCTTGCGCTTGCAAGGCAGGCGCCGGAACCACTGAGCTAACCCTCCAGCCCAATTGAGGAATCTTTTATATGTTTGTTTCCATTTTTATCCATTCCATTCCTCCACTTTACTTCTTGGATGCATTCTTTTAAATTTCCTTCATCTTTATAGAACTTCTTGTACCCATCACTACAGCAAACCATTATGGTAGCTTTGCTAGTGACAAGTTCTCTTGCTTTTACCTTCCATCTGAGAACATCTTGATTTCCTCCTTCATTACTGAGGATAGTTTTGCTATATACAGAACTTGTGGGTGACAAGATTTTTCCTTCATTACTTGTAAAACGTCATGCCATTTCCTTCTAGCTTCCTTGATGTCACATGAGAACTTCACTGTGATTCAATTCGGTGAAACACGTTTGTATTTGTCTTCAGTTGTCAGAAATTTTAGTTACACTGTGTCTTGCTGTGGGATTCTTTAAGTTTATCCTAATTGAGATTTGATCAGCTTGTTGAATGTGGAAGCTTATGTTTCTTGTTAAATTGGGGGTATTTTCATGCATTGTCACTTTATATACTTTTTCAGTCCCCCCCTTTTCTTTTGGTACTCTTATAGTATGAATACTTAATTTGCTTTCAGAGCACTTGTATATTTGAAAATATTTATAATAGATCATTGAGATACTCTTCATGACATGTCCTTTAAAATCCTTGTCAGACAATTCCAACATTTGGTTCATCACAGTATTGGTATAAGTTAAGTTTTTTCTATTCAGATTGTGACTTTCACTGGGCATGGTAGCACATACCTGTAATCCCAGCATTCAGCAGGCAGAGGCAGTAAGATTGCCATAAATTCAAGGCCAGCCTGAGCTACATATTGGGACCTTGTCTCAAAAACAAAATAAAACAAAAAGATTGTGATTTTCTGGCTTTTGGGATGAACATTTCTGTATCTCACTTCTACATAATTATTTTGTTCACAAACAAAAGAATAGATAATTTTGGATAAGATAATCAGGGAAATTCTTCTCAAAAGAAGGTCGTATATGTGCTGAGACTGAGATTCTAGCTAAACAAATACCTGGGAGCATAGCCTCCAAGACTAAGGAAATAAAAACACAAAGGCTCTGAGGCAGGGCCATTCGAAGTGTGCTGGGAGAACAAGGAACTGGGTGTAGCTGATCAAGCCACTATTCTAATACAAACAGCATGATCAAGAGAGCAAGTCAGGGGGTAAAGTCAGAGCAAATGATAAACTGTGTGTCTTATTCTAAGTGGCCCCACTTTAAGGAGAAAGGTAGTGGAGGGTGTTTAGAAGGATTTTGAATGACATTGATTTGCATTTTAGAAAGATCATTCGAGGTGAGATGTGGAGGGTAGATCAGAAGGGAGCAAGAAGAGTCAGTGAGAGAAGTGAGGGAGACATACAACCGGCCCTACAGAGGGCTCAGTAGCCCACTAGTGAACTAAAAGGGTAAATGGTTCAGGTGATGAGAGGGATCTGAATTTTGATATCCTTTGTAGCTATAACCTTCTGGAACGTTTCAGGGTTTTGGATGAAAAAAATGAAGAAAAACGCAGTCCAGTGTAATGCCAAGGTTTTTATTTGCGCAACTGTTGAATTGTGGTGCTTTTCCTGAGATGAGGGAAACATGGAGGGAGCAAGATTACGTGGCTGATGTGGGAGATAAGGGTGTCAGATATTTTGCTTCAACTGGATTTAATCTGAGATGTCTGCTGGATATCCAAAGGAAGCAGTCAGCAGGAGTTAAAACGTGGAGCTCTGAGAAGAGGTCTGGGGTGAAGATTAAAAACTTCAGTCATCAGGAAACAGACAGTATATGAAACAATGGTGTCATGGCCTGGATCTAATGTCCTCCCAACACCTCATGAGCTCTCGGTGAGACTTTTCTGATCCGGCTGGATCTAGAGTGTGTGGTACAAAATTAGGTCACTAATCGGTTAGCATAATTCTGGTGTGGGTAATGGGAAACTCACCTAAAAAGCACATAGCCTAGATGGGATAAAAAAGAAAGGGAGGTTTGCTTTGCTGCTGCTTCCTTCTTACCCTGTCATGGACTGTTTTTCCTCTCACGTCCTTCTGCCATGCTGCCCTGCCTTAGAGCCAGTTGACTATGGACCGAAACCTCTACAAACCGGGAGCCGAAATAAACCTCTCCTTTAACTTGTGAGTTTTGGGTATTTTGTCTCAGCAACAAGAAAGTAACTAAGACGCTTGGGGTTGGATACAACTATTTAAACAGAGCTGACAGGTGGAATACAATCTTGATGCCATTAAAAGAAATCTTGATTCACTCTTCATCTGATTTCAGTGCTGGTATAAAAATGTGCCTCCCTCATGTCTATTTTACTCTGTATAAGAGCCATATGTAATGCAATGTAACAAAGAAGCTTCTTGTTCTTTGGATTTTTAATTAAAAGGAATTTCAACTAAAAAAGACAACATCAAACTCTAGAGCACTCCAAAATTTAGTATAAAAGAGGAGAAATTATAAAAGACACTGAAATAGGGCCGGAGATTTAGCTCAGTGGTTCCGGCACCTGCCTTGCAAGCGCAAGGTCCTGAGTTTGATCCCAGGTAACCACATACAATGCTGGGTGGTAACTCACGCCCACCAGCCATCAATACCACATACCACAGTGCCGGGCATGGTGGCTCACACCTGTAATCCCAGCACTCGGGAGGCAGAGACAGGAGGATTGCTAAGTTCCAGGCTTGCCTGGGCTACACAGTGAGCTCAGGGCCAGCCTGAACTACAAAGCGAGACCCTGTCTCAAAAAAAAAAAAAAAAGTACACTGAAATAAATAAATGGTTAGGTAGAAAAATACAACATCACTTAAATCCAGAAACATAAGTATTTCAACAAAGAAAGAATGGTCAATCATGTTGAATGCTTAAGAAGTTGAATAATATGAGAATAGAGTGGTGTCTATGAAGCAATATGGAAGTCATTGATGATTATGATAAATATATCTTCAGTGGAACGATACAGATAACATTCCAATTAGAGAAAATTGAAGAGTGAATGTGTTAGCTGATGAATGAACCTACAAAATATGGCATATGCATATAATGGAGTACTATTTGGCCTTAAAAATGAAATGATACATACTTCAGTGCAGATGAACCTTAAAACATTAGGCTAAGAAATCTTTACAAAAGGCCACAAACTGTGTGACTCCATACATTGTATGTGAAATGTATAGAGTAAGCAATTTTATAGTGACAGAAAGTAACTACTGGTTGCTTATGGACCAGGAGTTGGAAAGACATGAGGTGATAGAAAAGGGGTTCAGAGTTTCTGTTTAGGATGATGAAAATTTTCCAAAATTGTTTCTATCAGTGCACAACTCTGGGAATTATACACTTTAAATGGCTGAACTGGATCATATGTGAATTAGGTCTTAATAAAGCCATTATTTTTTAAAATAGTGAATGATAAATTAGAAAACTAAACCTCAGATAATTCTTTGCAAACATTCTGTATTTATTTAGTTTGTTTGCGGTACCGAGGACTGAACCCAGGAACTTCACTCTAAACTGCATCCCTAGACCTTTTAAAAATTTTAAGACAAGACCTTGCCAAGTCACTGAATCATCTAGCTGGACTCAAACATTCGACACTTCTGCCTCAGCCTCCCAGAATACTGGGAGCAAACGTTCTGCTTTAAGAGGGAGTAATCCGAGAGAAGTATAATAAGGTCAGAAAGAATGTGTTTGAAGGTAGGAATCATGGCAAGATATTTGTGTATGGATGGTCTGAAGACAATAGGAGGGGAGAAGTTGGTTCCTCAGTAAGATCTCCAAAGATCTTCCCAACTTCTCGCAAGCTTGCTCCACGTAGAGGTCTTGCTCCCTTATACCACATCCCAAATAGAATGTTTCCTCTCCCCATCACTAGTATCTGCTTCTCCTCCTGAATTTTGTATTTCAGTAGATTCCGTACATTTAAGAAAAAGCCTAGCAATCATCCTAGATTCCTCCTCTCACTCCTCTCCTAAACTATAACTGATTTCTGTCATCTTCGTTTCTTCAAGAACGTTCAAACCTACCCTCTCCCTCTCTGTTCACACTGACACTAGTCTATTCAAATGTCACTATTTTTCAGTTATACTGTTGCAATAGCTTCCTGAATATGGCTTTTGGCTTCTGATTTCTCACTTCTAATACACTTTTTATTCTGATGCTAGAGTAATGTTTCAAAAACCGTAAGTAATCCACTTCATCCTGTCTGCTTATTTTCCTCAGTTCTCCCAACTCCCACACTGCCTACAGCAGAAGTTCTTCATTTGCTGTTTATGCACCGTCAGTGTTCATGTCCAAGAGAGAGCTGTCTCCAAACCCACTCGGCCCGACTCCGGTCCACCTCACTCTCCATCAAGTTATTCAGTCCCCACGCCTAACAGTGATTTTCATTCCCATCCCTGCCTCGTTGCCAATGTGATCCATCAGTTAGTCCTATTAGCTTTAACTCAAATTTATATTCCTGTGATTTCATCCATCTAGTTATCTCTCCTCCAGCATTTCCATCTTGGTCCAAGCCATCATCATCTCTCAGTGGACCACTCTGGTAGCCTCCTAAATTGATCTCTCTACTTCCACTCTTGGTTCTCTGAAATCTACTCTTCACCCTGCAGCCATAACCATCTGTCTAAATTATTAATGTGGACTCCACTCCCCTGCTTTAAACTTTTCATTGACTTCCCATTTCTTTGACAATATAACCCAGGCCTCTTAACTTGGTCACTAAGATTCTCCAAAATCGGACTCCAAGGATACATCCTTCTCTGACCTTCCTGCTCTTTTTACATTAAGCTCCATCATAGTGACCTTTCAGTTCTTGAGATGTGTGGTGCTTTTTCTCACCTTTGAGCCTTTGCACATGAATATTCTCTCCTCTCACAACTCAGTTCCTACCCCAACATCCTTGTGCTATACCTTACTTCTAGTGCTATGTCTGTAGGGTCTTTTCCTAGGTAGTTGTTCCTGAATATTAAGTTGTTCCTGTCTATTAAATTAGGTCCCCTCTATGTAGTCCCCAAAACTCTTTGGCTTTTGTGCTCATAAAACGCAGGATAAACTTTTGTTACTATTCAGTTATCTTTGTTCCTCACTAAAGTACAAGCTCCATGGGGATAGAATCCCAATTTTCCTTGTTTGCTGTATATATCAGTTTATTATGGCTGCCATAATAAAATACCAGAGTGGGCAGCTTGAGCTATAGAAATGTATTGTCTCAGAGTTCTGGATTCCAGAAGTCCAAGGCCCAGGGGTCAACAAGTTTGTTTCCTTTTCAGGGCTTTCTGGAGAATCTGTTCCACGCAGTTCCCTAGCTTCTATTGGCTTCCTGGCTATCTTTGGGGTCTGTTGGCATGTAGATGATCACTTGATCCATGTCTCTATGTTCACATGATGTTCTCTTTGCATGTTACCTGTACAACTAAATCTCTCCTTTTAATAAGGGCATTTGTCATACTGGGTTAGGGTTCACCCTATCACCTAACTAGAACTTATTTCTTTAAACATTATTTCCACATAAGGACATATGCTGAGATACTGTGTGTTTGGACTTCAACATAATTTTGGGGGGACTAAAATTTACCACATAACATTGCTCTCTGCCCAACACTTAACACAATACCTGACTTCTGACCTCTGATTCCATTAGAGGGTGCTGAATTGGTGAATGCTCTGCATTTCTGAATTCCTAGGACTAGATGGATGCCATATGCAGAACTAGACTTCAAGAGTAAGTGGAAAGGGCTGGAGGGTTAGCTCAGTGGTTCCGGCGCCTGCCTCGCGAGCGCAAGGTCCTGAGTTCGATCCCCGGTAACCACATAGAATGCCCGGCGTGGAGACACGCCCACCGACAA
>PVIC010051800.1:0-12371 GCA_004025085.1 Thryonomys swinderianus | reverse complement strand
CAAAAAAAAAAAAAAAAAAAAAAAAGAAAAGAAACTTCATAAAGTAGTTATACATACTTTTGTATACTATAAATTTTATTTTATTTTTCATATTATTTTATGATCTACACTAGGGCATGTTTTAGCCTATTTGGACTGCTATATAAAATACTATAAACTAGATGGTTTACAAACAAAATATTACTACTTAGAGCACTTTCTAGTTGTATTCTAATATGGAAGAACCAAATAAGCTTCCCCAGGCCTCTTTTTTTTTAATTGAATTCTTTATTGGTACATTTTATATACAGCTCACAGTCACACTCAACACTGAGGAATTTGTAGCAGTATATGACATGAGTTAATTCTCATTTTTATCCATATCCCTATCCACTCCATAACCCCCACCCCCTATAAACATGTGCTTTCTTTTTCTTTTCAAGTAATATTTGTTCTTTCCCTTCATTACTTTCCCCTATTTTTTTAACTTCTTTTATCTTCATTGTAATACAAGTAGTTAAAGAAAATACTTTTAAATACTTTGTCCATGAAAAATAAAGCAAAATTTCATAACAAATTAAAGAATAACAGTTAGTACACCGTACTGTAATCTTAAACGAATGGCTAAAATGTTAGAGTACAGCTCATACACAGACTTAAAAAAGAAAAGATTTACCAAAAGAAAACATAGAACATAGCACAAAACTTTATTTTCAGTGAAACATGAACCATATTAGCACATATATTGAAATATTTTTGAAGCCATGGTATATATAATTTGGGGAAATATTTGAACTTCCTACTTCCTATTTATTGTCTTTTTATCATGTTTCTTTAACATTTACTAGAAACTGTACAGTAATTTTTTACTGTATTTTACATAAGATAGGCACCACAAAAATTTACATAGATTAGAAGGAAGGTAGATGGTTAAGGAGGGCCCAGTCCTATGGTATATTTTTTCAGAGCATGCAATTCTGGGTTCCGTTGGGGAAAAGGGTTCAGACTACCAAATTAAGTGGATGTTTATGAAAGCTAAAATGTAAGCCTTTGGATTGATATCCACATGCTGGAACCACCAGTATTTCAAAGGCACTGTTCTTAACCACAGCCTCCATCTAGTTATCTGTATGAATTCTTGCCTGTGAGTTAGGAAATATCATTCCAAAGATGTCTTTCCCATTAGGCATAGTCTCAAATATTCATTCACTGGTTAGACATGAGGATGATGTTTATTCCTTGCCCAGAATAGGAAAAAACCCACAACTTCGGACTCTCTTGAGCCAGTCTCTCCAATTTTAGTTGTTTTTTCCACTTTATTTTTCCTCACGTCAGAGAGACAATATGGCACTCAAACACAGGTGTCCAGTTTATTTCACTTAAGAGCAAGATCTTGAGATCCATCCATTCACCTAATTCTTCTTTATAGCAGAATAGTATTCCATTATAAACACCACATCTTCTTTACTCATCTGTTCATGGATGGACATTTTGGCTGTTTCCAAGATTTAGGATTACAAACTGTACCACTATAAACATGGGTATGTGTATATATCACTATGAATGATGCTTTTAATTTTTTTCAGGAAGATACAAAAAGAAAGGGAATAGCTGGGTCAAATGAAACCTCTAGTTTTAAATTTTTGATAAATCTCCACACTGATTTCCACAGTGGTTTTATTAGTCTACATAATGACAAACAGTGGAAAAGGGCTACTTTTTCCCCACATCCCCACTAGCATTTGTTATTGGTTGATTTCTGGTTTTCTTCCTCCCTCCCTCCCTCCCTCCCTCCCTCCCTCCCTCCCTCCCTCCCTTCCTTCCTTCCTTCCATCTTGCCCAGGCAAGCCTCGAAATTAGCAATCCTCCTGCCTCTGCCTCCTGGGAGTTACAGATGTGCTGGGAATTACAGATGTGAGCCACCACAATCTGGCATTGTGGTTTGTGATACTGATTCCTGGTGGGCATGAGTCACCATGCCTGGCATTGTTGTATGTGGTTACCAGGGACTGAACTAGTGACCTTGTACTTGCTAGACAGGCACTGGAACCACTGAGCTAAATCTTCGGCCCTGGTTGATTTCTTAATAAGAAGCCATTCTTTTTTTTTTTTTTTTTTTTTGCTTTTTGGAGACAGGGTCTTGCTTTGTAGTTCAGGCTGGCCCTGAGCTCACTATGGTGCCCAGGCAAGCCGCCGCGAACTCAGCAATCCTCCTGTCTCTGCCTCCCGAGTGCTGGGATGACAGGCGTGAGCCACCACACCCAGCAATATATGTGGTAATCGGGGATCGAACTCAGGTCCTTACGCTTGCGAGGCAGGCGCCGGAACCACTGAGCTAACCCTCCGGCCCAAGAAGCCATCCTTTCTGCAGTGAGATAGAATCTTAGTGTTGTCCTAATTTTCTTTTTCTTTTCTTTCTTTTTTTTTTTTTGAGACAGGGTCTCCCTTTGTAGTTCAGGCTGGCTCTGAGCTCATTATGCAACTCAGTCAGGCAAGCTTTGAACTCAGCAATCCTCCTGCGTCTGCCTCCCAAGTGCTGGGTGGCGTGAGCCACCAAGCCCGGCATCTGTGGTATGAGGTACTGATTGCAAGTGGGTGTGAGTCACCACACCAATTATTGTTGTATATGGTTACTGGGGATTGAACCAGGGACCTTGCGCTTGCAAGGCAGGTGCTGGAACCACTGAGCTATATCTCCAGCCAGTTCAGGCTGATTTTTGAGCTCATTATGTAGCCCAGGTTAGCCTTGAACTCACAGCAATCCACCTGCCTCTGCCTCCCCAGTGCTGGGATTACAGGCATGAGCCACCACATGTGGCATTTGTAGTATGTGGTACTAATTGCTGGTGGGCATGAGTTCCCACACCTAGTATTGTTGATGTGGTTCCCCGGGACTGAACCAGGGATCTTGCGCTTGCTAGGTAGGTAGCACAACCACAGAGCTAAATCTCCAGCCCCATGTTGTTTTAACTTTCACTTCACAAGTGACCATTGATATTGAACATTTTTTCATATATTTGCTATTTCTACTTTAAGAAGTGTCTTTTCATTTCACAGCCCCATTTTTCATTGGGTCTTTAAGTTTGGGGTGGTCTGATTTTTTTTATTTCTTTATATATATTCTAGATAATAGTCCTTTATATAATGGTAAAGGTAAAAATTTCTTTCTGTGCTCTGGGTTGTCTCTTCCTTTTTAATGAGATGAGGTCCCAGATTATTTGTAGTATTTCTGTACAGTTTGGTTTTTCTTCATGAAGTCTTTGCCTTCTATGTCCTCAAGGGTTCTACCCATTTTCTTTCCCATGAAATTTAATGTTTCCATTTTAATGTTTAGATCTTTGGTTCATTTCAATTTTAGTTCAGTGCATGGTGAAAGATACAAGTCTAGTTTCAACTTGCAGCGTGGGAAAATCCAGTTTTTAGCACCATTTATTAAAGAGGTCATCTTTCTTTCAATGAAAGTGTTTGGACAATCTTTGTCAAAAATGAGGCAGCTAAGTATCTCTGCAGTTGTTTCTACATCTACTCTGTTCTTTTATAGTTTGAGTTTTTTATACTAAAAAGATATGGTATTTACACATCTGTGTCCTATTTATTTCACATAATAGTACTGTAGTTTTAAATATAGAGGTCTTTACATATTATTTCCCAAGTATCTCATTTTTTTTGATGCTATCATGAAAGGAGTCATTTCTCCATTTGCTTTCTCAGTGAGTTTGTTATTCATGTACAGGATTACTACTGATGTTTGAGTGTTGATTGTATCCAGCTATGACATTGAATTTGGTTATCAAATCTAAAAGTCTTTTGATGGAGTTTTGGGGGTCTTCCATGTAGACCTCTGCAAATAATGATAGTTTAACTTTTTCTATCCTATCCTTATTCCTTTTATTTCTTTTTCTTGCCTAATTGCTCTAATTTTTCCAGAACTATATTAAATAAGAGTAGTGATAGTGGATATCCTTACCTTATTCCTGATTTCAGAGTGAAATCAGTTTTTGTCCATTTAGTATGATACTGGCTGAGGGTTTGTCACACATGGGTTTTATCAGATTGAGATAAAGACCATACCAAATTTCTGTAGGGGTTGTTTTTTTTATCATAAATTGGCATTGGACCTCTCATCAAATAATTTTTGTGTGTCTATTGAGAGTATCACATGGTTTCTGTCCTTGGCTCTGTTAATATAGTGTATTACATTTATTGACTGGTGCATGTTTAACCATTTCTGCTTTCTTGGGATGAATCCAACTTTGTTATGGGGTATACTTTTCTTGATGATTCACTGCATTTTGTTTGCCAGTATCTCATTGAGGACTTTTTCATCTATGTTCATTGGGGACATAGGCCTGTGGTTTTACTTTTTGGTTGAATCTTTCTCTGGTTTCAGAATCAGGGTAATGATTGCGTTTGGGAATGAATTTTGGAGTATTGCTTCCCTTTTAATTTCATTAGAGTTTGAGAAGTAGTGGCATTAGGTCTTCTTACATTTCTTGCCAGGCCTCTTTAGAAAACCTTCCTTTGGTCTGGGGATTTAGCTCAGTGGCACCATGCCTGCCTATAAGCACAAATTGTGAGCTCAATACCTAGTACTAAAATATATATAATTTTGTGGTCTTAGGGATTACATTCTAACATTCGTGTTAGGCAAGCTCCCCAGGCCTCTGTCCCTCCCTCCCTCTTACTCCCCTTCTGTTCCTTTCTGTTTGAAGTACTGAGGGAATTGAACCTAGGGGCATTCTTTCACTGAAGTACATCTTCATCTCTTAATTTTTAAATTTTTTATTTTGAAACAGGATCTAAGTTGCCCAGACAGAACTTTAAGTTGATTCTCCTGCCTCAGCCCTTAGGGCTGGGATCACAGGCATGACTTTCCTGAGCCTTCTTAATATTTTGAGAGAGGCTTTTACTAAGTTGACGAGACTGAACTTGAATTTATGATCCTCCTGCCCCAGCCTCCCAAATAACTGAAATTGCAGTCATACACCAACTGCTGGCCACCCTCAGGCCACTTTCATATTAAGAGTACTCAGTCTCATTCATGAAGGCACCTTCCTCATGACCTAATTAATCACTTACCAAGGCCTCAATCCCTTAATACCAAGAATACATAAACATTTATACCATAGTAGGGTAAATTATGAGGTCTGTATTTAATAAATTTATTTTTTTCCTTCTGAATTGATAACATGATTTAGTTGCAGCTACTAAGTAATTTTAAGAAACATCACATCTTATTTCATTAGTTATTTTTAATTTATATTAGTGGTATCTGTTAGGATTGTTGAGTCTACATTGTCCTTTTTAGTATTGCCTGCATTAGTTCAGTTCTACTGAAGAGGTGGATCGTAGCACATCATGACAGAAGAGTGTATAGGAACAAAAGCTTACATCTTGAGCAAGGAACAAGAAAGAAAGGCTGAGATTCAACAGTCTTTTTAAGGATACAGCACTACTGACCTAAGTATCTCCCAAAAGGCCTCACCTTCCAGTAGCATCACTATATAAACCAAATCTTCAATTATGAGCCATCAGAGGACACTCAGACCGCTATCAAAAACTCTAGCAGTATTTCAGTTCCTTTTTCTGTCTTGAAACTGAGATCTTGTTACTCAGTGACCTTAAACTCCTATGGTCTGCCTCCCAAGTACGGGGACTGTAGGCATATATCACTGCTCCCAGCTCAGTTTCCTTTTTTTTTGAACATTCATTGTATGTTTATTCTCTCCTGATTATCTTTCTTTCCTTCCTTTGTAAATTTCCAGAATCTGTTGCACTGATAAATGAAACATTTATCACTCAAAGACAAATTTTAAAACAATTGAGACATTTTAAAAATGAGGGTGTCACACATGGTGATACAAACCTGCAATTCAAGCATTTGAGACTGAAGCAGGAGATCTTGAGTTTGAGGCCACCCTGAGCTATATAATGAATCCCTCACTCAAAAAAAAAAGAAGAAGAAAGGGCTGGGTATGTAGCTCATTGGTAAAGTACTTGCTCAGCATGTTCCAGGCCTTGGGTTCAGATCCAGTGCTAGAGTTGTTATCATTTTTGTCGTCATCATTATCATTGTCAAGAGAGTAACTTAAACTTTAATATGTAGTTAATAGCACAGTGTAATTTCCAAAATGACCACTGAATTGTGGAAATAGAGAAAAATTTAACATTGTAGAAAAACAGGTTGATGACAAACTGTCCCTACACCCCAGGAAAGATAAAAAGCTAGGAAAAAAAAGAAGAGATGGGTGAAGAAGACAAAATACAAAGTTATTTGATGTCTATAGAAAACCTACTAATGCTAATGAACATAGATTTCTTCACCCAAATTCTCAAACCTGTATCCAGATTCTTTTTGGTTATATAGAACCCATAGCTTATCAAGTGCTTTCCTGTGTATCTCCTTTCAATCATGAAATGATTTGTAGATATTTCTATTCTCATGTTTCATAGTGATAGTGCTTTAGAAATCAGTAAGCTAAAATTTGTATCTCCCATTGTGATTCTTTTATTTATGCATGCATGGATGTCATGTTGAAGACCAAATTCAGGGCCTTGTGCATGCTAGCAAGATTCTGCCTATGAACTACATTCTTCTCCCTCATTATAATTTGATTACAACTTTTTTTTTTAGATAGAGGTTTGTTATATAGTTCAGACTGGCCTTGAACTCACTGTGTACCCATGCTGGCCTCGAACTTGTGGCATTTTTCCACCATCAACCTCCCAGGAGTTGGGATTACATGGATGCATCACCACACTTAGCTAGATTACACCTTGTTTAATCCTAGTTAAATGAACTTCTATCTTCATTATCTATTTGGAAATTTCTCAAACATATTCTCTTAATCTAATTTACTTATATTTATTATGACTTAAAATGCAAGTAATCTTTGGAAATATTAAATGTTCATTAGCTATAGGTTGATGCTGTCCTTAGATTGCTAAAAAGTACATTATTTTTTTAAAAATCTGTTTTAGTTGGCCACATGTGCCTGTAAGTCTACTCAGGAGGCTGAGCAGGAGGATTGCATTGGCTAGTCTGGGTAACTAAGTGAGATGTCGCAAAAATAAACAAACAAAAAGTGAAGGTTTTGCTATAGCTCTGTAATAGTGCATCACAGGGTTCAACCTATAGGATCTCATAATAGTTTTGCCCACTGAGAAGAAAAGTTTGACTGGAATAATGAATGAGAAATGAGTAACTTTGGAACATGGGACATTATAGGGCATGACAAGTCTGGTATAGATCCAAGAGATGTTCCTTATATATCATAAGGATGGCATGAGGTTGCAGGTAAGAAGAGAAGAGCTGGAAAGGTGCAAAATGGTGAGGTGGGAGAATATCAAAAATAACTTTTTCATTGCACTCAGGAACAATATATATTATTTAAAAGGTTGTTAACCTTTTATAACTTAATGATAGCTTATTTTCTGTATATGGGATATAATACTCATTAATTAGCTGTTTTTTGTTAAAAAGGCAAATGATTGAATTTTGCTATATGTGTCTCAGATAACCTGATGTTTTTGTTTGTTTGTTTTTGACGCAGGGTCTCGCTTTGTAGTTCAGGCTGGCCCTGAGCTCACTATGTAGCCAAGGCAAGCCTTGAACTCATCAATCCTCCTGTCTCTGCCTCCTAAGTGCTGGGATTACAAGTGTGCGCCACCACACCCAGCACTGTTGTATGTGGTTACCGGGGATCAAATTCGGGACCTTGTGCTTGCGAGGCAGGCTCCGGAACCACTGAGCTAAATCTCCGGCCCACCCTAATGTTTTGTAGGTTAAATTTTGTTACTTGTGAATTCTAATTTTGCCGTGAGTTAAAAACCAATATAAAGACTTAATAGCTGTTGTCTTATTTAATAAACATAAGTTGAAAGTCTCCATTGTGTCTTAAAATTGCATAAGACAACAGGTAAGTTAGAGAATAGTCATATGGTTACTGCCTTTTAGGGAGCTTATATTGTCTTAGAGTGGCAGAGAGGTTTGCAATAGACACAGAAGTAAGAAATAGATGTTATATTAGATATATATTAAATTGACAAAAACCCAAAGAAAGAATTGATCGCTCTTTCCCAGAGTCATAGTGTGGTTGGAGTTATGAAAAATAGTTTTGGAATCATCCTGAACCAGTGATGATAAACTTTTCAGAGTTTTCAGTGAAACACCCTTCTGCAGCAGGCATGCCATAGATTTGCAACCACTGTCCCAGACTGTAGACTTGGTAGATTGCCAGAAGAGTATGTTATTAAAAAACAAACACATTTGCTGTTAGTGTAAGTGATACGTGTATTTGGACTATGCTGTTGTCATATGTGAAGATTCCCTTAAGTGTGATAATTTAAGTAAAGGTTATATATATTTTTTGTCGAGTACCATTGGCATTTTCATTGTAGTTCACATAAAGTTTTCTTTCTGTTGTCATTTTTTAAATCAAAAAAGTTAATACTAAAACTTTTGACACTTTTTATGAACACTCAATACTAAAAACTCAAAAAAACAAAATGAACAAACATACAGGCAGAGATGTCAGAAAAGCATGGCTGCACTTGTGGAACTAGGAAGTTTAGTATGATTCTGGCATATAATCTAGGGAAGAAAGCAAGAGCCAGACCATGGAAGGCCTTTTATGCCATGCATAAAAGTTCTGACTTTTTCTTATGGACAGTAGGCTGCCGAGCAAAGGAGTGAAATGATGTTGCAGTCCAGAAAATCACTCTGTGGGTATTGTGATAAATTGCTGGGATCCAGAGTTGCAAGCAGTGAAACCATTAGTAAGTTGTTGCAATAGCTTCAGTATGAAAGAAAGGATTTGGACCCGAGGTATAAAGAAAACTTACATCTTATCAAATCAACAGAAGTTACTGTTTGAGTGTGACACAAAATGAGTAAAAGGAAACCATTTAAGGTGATTTGAAGTTTCTAATGAAATGATTTTGGACTCTTGAAACATTTCATCAAAAATGGCAGTACAAGAAAATAAGGACATTTGGTTAAAAGGGTTGAGCAAGAAAAAGGGATTGTTATCTTTGAGTTTAAAGTCCTTGTGGGAAGTCTAGATAAAGCTATTTAGTTGCCAGTAGTTTATAACATGAAAAAAAAGCTTAGGATAGTGATTTGAGCTATAGATGCAGGTTTATATTTTGCCAACTTGTAGTTAAGACTATATCCTTTTGGAGAGAAAGAAATGTGTATTAAGTTGTCTAGTAAATTTTCTCATTTAGTGCTTTCTTCAGGAAATAATTAAGTGTCCATTTCTTCCAGATTTTGTGATAAGCATGAGGAGTATAAACATGCAAAATAAAGTCATTTGTTGTTAAGGAGAAAATTGAAGGGAATGAATACACAAAAATTTTACTAAGGTAAATGTTGTGATTGTAATAACCAGAGGAAACTGTAGGAATAGAGAAGTATAATTATCTTGGCTTGAAAGTATAGAACGCTTCTTGGAGGTTAACAGCTTTTGTTCCAGAAGATGCATATTCTGTCTGAGAAAAGTATTCTGGGAAATGGGGAGAATCTATGTTAGGCACACTATGTTTAGAGTATCTATGAAGCTTTTTCTTAAAATGCAGCCAACTTCATTGCAGTACTGGAGATCCTGATTCATTAATTTGGAAATGGGTTGGGCATTTAAATTTTTCTCGATTTTATTTTGTAGGGCCATACTGTGAATTTGACCTTTGAGGGGTTGTACATTTCCATGATTTTTATATTCAGGAAGATTTGCGTAGCTTTTGCCATTATTAGGGTACAGAATAGTTCTAACAACCCTCAAAACTCATTATCTCTTTGTGGCAAACTTCATGTATCTAAACATTGGCAACTGCTGATCTTTTTTCTGTTACTAGTTTTGTTGTTTTAAGATTGTTGTATGTAGAATCATACAGTATATACACTTTTGAGATTGCTTTTACCTAGCAAAAAGATTCTCCCTTTGAGAATCATATAAGTTTTGCATGTATTAGTACTCAGTTCCTTTTTTATTATTGGTAATATTGTGTGGATGTACTGAATTAGTGGTAATTCTTGACATTTGAACTTTCAGTTTGAGGGAGTTGAATTTTTATTTTTTTTTAAGATAGGTGCCTAGATGTGAGACTGCTAATTTCATGAGAAACTTCCAAACTATTTCCTGGAGTGGTTATGCCATTTTATATTCCCACCAGCAGTGTATGTGAGTTTAATTGCTCCACATCCTCCTTAGCTCTTAATGGTGTTATCTGAAAATTTTAATTATTTGAGTAGATGCATAGTAATACCTCATTGTGGATTTTACTTGCATTCCTTAGCATGATCTTGAACATCTTTTCATATTTATTTTCCATGTATATATTGTTTGGAGAATGTCTTTAAAGTTTAGTTACATTTTTTTCTGTTGAATTCTAAGCATTCTTAAAAGTATATAATATGCAATGCTGGGCGTGGTGACTCACGCCTGTAATCCCAGCACTTGGGAGGCAGAGGCTTGCCTGGGCTACATAGTGAGCTGAGGGCCAGCCTGAACTACAAAGCAAGACCCTGTCTCAAAAAAAAAAAAAAAAAAGGTATGTAATATACATACAAACCCTTTGTCAGATGAGTTGAAAATATTTTCTGTATCTTTTTGTTCTCTAACAGTCCCTCTCATAGAGCAGAAGGTTTTATTGTTTGTTTTAAAAATGAAATGTGCTTTTGATGTTAAGAACTCTTTCCTCAATCCAACCTCAGGGGATTTCTCCTTTGTTTTCTTCTTTAAATTTCATAGTTTTTAATTTTGCACTTTACATTTAGATCTATAATGCACTTGAGTTAAATTTTATATAAGGTTAGCTTTTTAGGTCAGGGCTTTTTGTTACACATAGATGTTTACTACCAGCATTGTTTAAAAGGTTATCCATTTGCCATCCATTTATCTTTGCACTTGTCTAAAATCAATCAGCTATATTTCTATGGGTCCAAATCTAGACTGTATACTCTTCTTTTGGTCTTTGTACAATGCCATATTATTTTGAATATTGTAATTTTTTTCTTTTCTTTTTAAATTTTTATTAGTACATATTTGCAGTATGTAATTTACACTTACTGTGTGTTGTTGATACATGTACATAAAACATCTTTTTACTTGTCCACTTTCATTTATGTTTTGGTCCCTTTCTCATTTGTAAAACATTGTAATTTTGAAGTTTTAAAATTGGCTACAGTATTCACAGTACTATTCATTCTTAAACTTGTTTCATTCTAATTATATTGCATTTTTCTTGTATGTTTTAGAATCTGGTTATATGCAGAAAATTTTAGTGAGAGTTTGATTTTAATATTTAGATCATGTTAAGGAAAATAGACATCTGTACTGTTTGAGGTTTTCCAAAACATAAACATGTTTTTCTTTTCTACTATTCTTCTGTTACTTGATTTTTTTCATTAGCAATTCTTTCAGTGTATATTCTATACATGTTTTCTTAAGTTTACTTAAAATTTCTTTTTTTTTTTTTTTGAGACAGGGTCTCGCTTCGTAGTTCAGGCTGGCCCTGAGCTCACTATGTAGCCCAGGTGAGCCTCGAACTCAGCAATCCTCCTGCCTCTGCCTCCCGTGTGCTGGGATTACAGGTGTGAGCCACCACGCCTGGCATTGTGGGATGTGGTATTGATTGCTGGTGGGCGTGAGTCTCCACGCCCAGCATTCTGTGTGGTTACCGGGGATCAAACTCAGGACCTTGCGCTTGTGAGGCAGGCGCCGGAACCACTGAGCTAACCCTCCGGCCCTTAAAATTTCATTTTGCGAGGAACTATAAAACTATTTTTTTCACCTTTTGGTTTTCACTTATTCATTGTTAACATACAGATATGTGATTTTTATGTGTTGTAAACTTGATAAATTCACTCAAAAGTGCTAAGAAATTGTTTTCTTCAAATTTGGGTTTATGGTTTACATAAAATGCTTATGTTATCTATAAGAAGATTTCTTCCTTTGCTGCCCCATCCCCACAATGTCACTTTCTTCACTCTAAATTGAATAGAAATAATGAGAATAAATACTATTTTCTGTTCACATCTTCCCCCCCACACCGGGTATTGAGCTCAGGACTTTATACTTGCCAAGGAGGCATAGTGCCCCTGAGCTACATCCCAAATCCATCTTTTCTGATCATATCTTAAGGGAAAATATTGATTCTTCATCAGGTTTGCTATTTTGAGTATCTTTTGCTTTTTGGGTATCAGCACTTTATCAGACTGAGGCACTTCTATCCAACAGTCCAGTTTTATTATCAAAATTATATTGGTCTCATAAAAGAAGTTAAGAATGTTTCATCTCTAGAATTGGTATTATTTTGTAAACATTTGATAGAATTCTGCAGTGAACCAGTTGGTCTAGGAGATTTCAGGTTTAATATTTCTTAAACTGTGA
>PVIC010051799.1:0-12375 GCA_004025085.1 Thryonomys swinderianus | reverse complement strand
GTCACCTGAAAATAATAATAATTTAATTTCTTCCTTTCCTATCCTTATTCCTTTTGTTTCTTTCTCATGTCTAACTGCTCTGGCCAGTGTTTCCAGAGCTATATTGAGTGGTGACAGTGGACATCCATGTCCTGTTCCTGATTTTGGAGTGGACGCTTTCGGTGTCTCTCCTGTCTTTCCCCTGGACCTTTAACTTTGTAACTCCTGGGGGTGAGATCTGGTGTCTCTGCCCGGCTGGCAGCTTCCCTGCGCCTCCTGCCGGGGCGCCCTCCGAGACCCGCCCCGCGGCTGTGGTGCCTTCTCGTGGGTGTTCGCTCGCTGTCTCAGTGTTGGCGCTCCTGCCCCTTGCCTTCCTCTCCCGCCCGGGGCCCTCGCGCCTGCGTCCCTGCGTGCGGAGGAGAGTGGGTGGCTCCAGCCGTCTGTAGTCGAGGCCCTGGGCGGACCTGGGGAGCAGGGTTTGGCTGGGCCTGTTCTCTGCTTCACGACATGGATTTTCTCCATGTGTCGACCCATTGCCGGCAGTTCACTGTAGCTGTTGGTCTCTCTTCCTTCTCTCAGGGCGGCCAGGCGGCGCGGGAGGAGGGGAGGATAGAAGAAAGAAACAAAGGCTGGGACTGGGGTGGCGACTCTTCCCGAAGGGCGAGTGTGGCCCAGCTGCAGTTCGCTTTGGGAGAACTGGGTTTCTCCTTCTCACTTAGATTCCGCCTGTTGACTACCTGCCAGTGGCCCCAGTTCACTGGGACTTTTCTCTTCTGTTCCTCCGGCGCCCGTGTGGCCGGCCCTGGAGCTCTGCAGTGCCCCCAAGTGGCTACTCTGCCCTGGCCGCTGTGCATTTTGGGTGCACTGGGCTTCTCTTTTGTCTGTTGCCCAGCTGCCAGTGGTCAAGTCACCATGGCCGCACAGCTCTGCCCTCTCTCTCCGGCCGCTGTGAGGCCCTGGAAGCGGCCAGCACCTCCGGGCTGTGGGAGTTAAGGTTTGCGCCTCTGCCCCAAGTGGTGACTGTGATTGGGTTGCTAATGGTGGGGCTTCACTTACCAATTCTCTTTTCTTCCAGAGTGAGCCCTGGGCCGGCAGGCGCTATCTGGGATTTTCACTACTGCCTCAGGCTGTACAGGCCTCTCCTGTTTCAGGCCTGGGGCTCCAGACTCCAGCGGGCCGGATGAGCACCCAGCGGTCTGCTCTGTCAAGTGCCTAATGGACCTAATTGTTCTGTAATAACGGGTCTTCCTTTCGCCTCTGTCCCTTCCTTTGATGTTCCCACTTGTGCTCTGCCTTGTTCTTGGGCTTCAGTTTGATGGCTGCCAGCACTTTTCCTGGAAGGGCTGTGTGGTAACACTCATTATTCCGCCTTTTTCTTCCCTCTCCCTCTGTGCCTGTTTCGTATAATTGTTTTATATGTTTCCTCTTTTAACCTGGCTGTTAATCTCTGTTCTTGATAATTCATAATGAGCTGAAAGATAAAAATATCAACTTGATGCTGGCAAAAAATATACTTACACTTTTCTTTCCTCATGGATATTTAGTGTGTTTCTTAAGTAAAAAGTGATGGTTCCAGTGTCTTTAATTTTGAGTGACTTCAGTTTTCATTTTGAGGAAAACCATCATGAACAGTGATGATAGTCTATTGTTTTCATCAGCTTGTGTGCACCTTACTGTCTTTCCTCAGTGTGACTCAAAATTTAAATGAAGTGCTTTGATTAGAGTCTAAATTTCTCCAAGGTTACCATTTTATGAAGTATAATGTGTTTACTTGCTACGATAATAACGCGCATTTACTGTGTGCTTCTTTATTTTCTTTTAATAATAAACTATGTGAAGGGAACTTATGAAAGTTCAGTTAAAGTATTCAATTGTCACCAAACTTAAAAATGTTGGTTTTTATGTTCTTCTCTCCACAGAAACAGTGATATTTTTAGGCAGTTTTGTCAACAAGGGTTAGAATCCTGCTTTCACTTGCTTTCCGATGAGTCACAGGTGAGATTAGTGCTGTGGCTCGAGTCTAGAGACCCTCAGTAGCTTCATGTGGTCCTAGGTGGGGCTTTTTCAAAGGAGTCTGGATCTGGGGTATGTGAGCTGGTCTTCGCGTAGTGCTAGAGCTGACGGTGTAAGTGCTGTCAGCCTAAAAGGTGGATGGCTTGCTGTAACATGGGGAAACAGAGAGGTTTACTACTGTTTACTTGTCGTTTGTTGATTTCTGGTTGCTGTTTCATGGCTGGGTCCCCTTTGTCTGCCCTGCTTTTCCATGGACTGTTTCTCCCTTGCAATGCCCCTCTGCTTTGGAGCCAGCCGACTACAGACCGAAAGCTCTACAAACTGATGCAATAAACCTTTCCTCCTTTAACTTTGGGTAGTAATGAACAGTAGATCAAAGAACTCATTTTTCCTCAATACATACAATATTTCTCCCCTCTCTTTCCTACCACCAAGTTCAGTGAAGTGTTACGTTTGTTGCAACATACACAGTTCCCCCTGAGGTTAATGTCACACTTGTGTTCTGTTCTGTCCCACTTCCCCCCTTCTCCCCGTGTGTTACAGGGCAGTGTCTTCCGTCGCAGCCTGTTTGCTCTGTTACATTCCATATGCTGACTTAGAAACCCAGTTCGTGCGAAGTGTGTAGTGACAGTTGTGAAGGCTCCACCTCCAGGAAGCCGTATCTTAGCCATTCAAACTCAAGAACGTTCCCAGAGAAAGGCAGTACTCTACTAGGTGATATTATTTTTAGAAAATGATTTCCAAAGATACAGAGTTATTCTCAAAAGAGCCCAGGAAGAGTTACAGAGGAAGCTTTTAGCTCTCAGACAAAGGAACAGAATTTGTGCTTGAAGCAAACATTAAATATTAAGATACAGTGAATCTGAGTAATCAACCATGCTATTTAAATGCAAGACCTGTTGTTCAGAGCTGGTGGGACCCTCAGGCTGATGAGTGGCAGATGTGACGAGACTGGCAGTCTTTCTTTAGGCTTCCTTTCCACCAAAGTTTGAGAAAGGCAAGAAATTACCAAGGATGCACAACAGAAATAAGTTGGCATTTGAAGTCTTTATTAGCAAAAAAATCAAGTTGTAATTTTAATAGCAGTGACAAGAAAAATATCTTCATTTTCCAAGTTAACATTATTTCTATATAACAAGTAGATCAGATATATTTTTCTACCAGTTAAAGTCAGGGTTTACTTTTATAGATGATGTTACCAGTTTGACATTAGAATGGTTAAATTGGTATAGTTTGCTTTTAAACACATTCAAATATATGACTAATATTTTTTGAGAAGTTCCACTATTGAATATATTTTATATTGACTTAATGTAAACTAATTGATCTATTAATAAATACATAGGAAAAGTTTTTGCACTTCACAGAGGCTAAAATCAAGTATAGTAGATAGAAATAAATCTAGATGTTATACAATAAGCGCCAACCATAAAGTTTAAACTATTGTATGTTTTCAGAAATGTAGTACCAGAGTCTTGATTTGTGGGTGGCTGCCTGAGATTTCATTTTCATTTATTTCTGCTTTTTCCTTTACTTGGCTCACATTTTGGTATGGAATTACCTTAGACAAATAATTGTGTAAGGGATTTGTTGATAATCAGCAATGCAATGACCATTCTATACATAGATGAATATGAAGGTATGGGGGGATATAGAGATGCATCAACATACCTAATTTGGGTATAACTTTTGATGCTTTTGTTCTTATGGAGGGAGCCGGGTTCACCCCCTATGTTTATAGGATTAGATGATTCCACTGTGTAGGTGATTGAATGTGGTGTAATGACCTTGCATTTTCCAGTGTTTAGGGTGAAGCAAATGGTTGATGACACATACAATGTTTTTTTCTACCTAAACTTTGTCTCCTCAGTGAACAATGCTGTGGTTCCAAACAGATCTTGATCACAGATGTGCACATTTTTTGTGGGATAGAGGTGATTTGTTATGTGAACTGATCACGTAAGGTAAATAGTTTGATTCAAGGATTAGTGAGAATGCTTTCAATATTAGTAATATTGAAATTTCATTTTAATATTTGTGATGAAAATAAAGATGGTAGCTGTGCCCTCATAAATCACATGAGTGGCAGAATACTCCACAATGTATGATGTACTACTGATTAGCAAAATAGAAATCAAGCCAGGCCAGAATATCTCTAATTATTTCTAAGACAGATGGAACTGGACTGGTGGTTGGTGTAACAACCGTGGTTGTGGACCCAGCTGTAGTTTCAGAGGATGTTGAAGGAGGTTGTGTTGTTGCTGCAGTTGGGGAAGATGTAATTGCAACAGCCGTGGTCTCTGGTGGAGCTGACGTAGTCAGTGGTGCTGTCGTAGCTCCGGAGGAGCCTGCAACCTGAGTAGATGCGTTGCTGGCAGAAGAAGTGCTATTCAAAACTGGACTTGGAGTGGCGACCTGGGAAGTATTACTGTTGGCCACAGTGATATTTGTAACTGGTCGGTTAGTTGGACGGGGGTGAACTGGAAATGGAGGATATGGAAATGGAAGCCTGTGGGGTGGCCTCTGGGGTAGATACGGCCTATGGGGTTGCCATGGTTTCTGGTAAGTCAGTGGAAATTGAGGATGGCGTGGCAGCTTGACAGGTTTAGGTCGATAGATCACTCTTTTTCTGTAATAAGGATGGTGGCCTTCACTGAACTATCGGGAAGAAAGAAAAATAAAAAGTTGAAAAAAGTCTATTGACTTATGTCTCAGTTACTTTTCTTGTTGCTGGAGCAAAATACCTGCTACCCAAAGTCAAAGAAGGAAAGGTTTATTTCAGCTTCTAGTTTGTAGAGGTCTCAGTGCATAAATGGTTGGCTCCAAAGCAGGGTGCAGTGGCGGAGGGCATTGCAGAGGAGAGACAGTTAATGGCAGGCAGAAGGTAGCAAAGCAGCAAAGTAGCAAAGAAACAAGTTTAAATGACTACCGCAGCTTCTTTGTGTATTCTGTCTGTGTCACCAGGTGTAGGGCAGGTGCCAAACCGGTTGGTGGACTGATGCAGTAATCACACACCCTTAGTCCCAGTGTCACACGCTCTAGATCAAGCCACCCCTGAGAAAGCCCCACCTAAGGCTGCATTGGGATTTGGGGGACATAACAATTACTGGCGAACATCAGGGAGTGGTATTTGTGAAGCTCTGGGCTTGGATTGCAGCTCTCATCTCGCCAAGTCTCACGGCTGCTTGCAAACTCTCCCCCTCTCCCCAGGGCCTCTAGGCTGCTGTGCAACGCCCTCTTCTTGGAGGAGCACGTTTGTGGCATGTTGCGAGAGGTCAGTACTGGCAAGTCAGATCTGCCCTTCACCCACCATTACGTGACCGAGTGACTTTGGCCAAGTCACGTCATTCAACTGAATCTTACTTCAGTCATTTTTTTTCTTCTTGAGATAGGTCCTGGCTTTGTAGCTCAGGCTGGCCCTGAGCTCTCCATGTAGCCCAGGCAAGCCTCGAACTCAGCAATCCTCCTGCTTCTGCCTCTGAGTGCTGGGATGACAGGCGTGAGCCACCACGCCCAGCTACTTCTGTAATTTTTGAAATGATTCCAAGTCAGTTTGAGATTTGTGGTCTCAAATTTATCTGTGGATAAATACACTTATTGTGGGATATATCACACTGGGCCTTTTTAATTTTAATCCTGCTCTCCCCATAGATCCTAAATATCTTAAAGAAAGTCTACCTGGCATTCTTGGTTTTAGAAACCATATATCCTTGTCCCATTTATATTCTTCCATTTACTCTGTCCTATCTTAACCTTCCTATGTGTTCTCCCTTAGGTGATCTGATGATCAAATTTATTGCAAAAACAGACTTTACCCTTGACTTCTATCTGAACTCCAGATGGTATATATCTGCCTCCTTACACTTCCCTGCAAAAGTCTCAGGACCACTTCAAATTTAAGACATCTCAGACAGAACTTCTCTGTTCCATTCTTTCTTCGACCATGTGCCTAATCCAGCAGAAGGGCCAGCAGGTCCACCCACCAAAACATATCCTAAAATTATCTCCAGATACACCCAACCTCGTCTTTGTTTCAAGTGCTGGGTTTACTCCATGTCTCCATCATTCCTCATCCAGGCTGCTGACGGAGCTCGCACAACGGCTCTGTATCTCAGCGTTTCTCCCTTGTGTCCGTTACCTCCCAGAACCCAGAGTTAGGTAAGTCCCCTGGGGGCCGTGACATGCCCATGCTTCTAACATCTTTGGAATTGCATCTTTGTGTTCTGTGCCAGAAGCTAATGGCCCCAGAGAATGGCTTCTGGATCTCCTTCAGATCTCACCACACTCTATGAAGCTGATGCTCTGTAGAAACTGGTTAAATGAAATGAATTCCTTCTTTGCGCTTTAGTCATCTCTTCATTATCTATTCTCCTGTGTTTCACAGAACACGAAAACTTTATATGTTTCGGACATAGGGGTTACTTGTTACACTACTAAAAGTTTTTTCTGTCTCCTTGAATAGTTATAATTTCTTTATTTTAGAAACATTAAGACTCCCTTTCTTGTAACTTTTTGAAATTTATAGTGCACAATTGCTACCTATTGTCACCCCACTGCACGATAACACACAGAGGTTTTTACTGCAACCTAACTTTAACTTTCTTCCCAGTCCTCAAGTGACTCGTCTGCTGTGCCTGTCCAAGCCTGGCTGACTTCAGTGAGACAGACACCCTCAATATGATGGGCTGACTGTGCCCAAAGGTGGACACTCACCGGGAGGCAGGCGCTCATTGCGCAGAAGCACAGCAATAGTGGCAACGTTCTCATCTTTCCTGGGCTCCTGGGGAAGCAGAACAGTGGGTTTTGTTACTTATGATACTATGACGAGGGTGCGTTTCGGTGCATGTCTTATGTGAATATTTGGTCCATAGTCACAAGCCAGAAATACTTCAAGACTCTGGAGAGAACGCTGTGGCTGAGACTTCAGAACTGCTGGTCCTGCTAGTTAGCATTGTGAGCGTTTCTATGAGAAGGAAGATTGCTGCGGAAAGGCAGATTTAGGAAGTTTAGCAATCACATGAAGAAATACTTCTCTTCTTATCACCACTCTAATGCAAGAAGCTGCCTTTGTCAGCTTTTGTGAACAAGACGGAGGTTCTCTAGAGAGATCGCACATCAGTGCAAGTGACCTGGTGTGCGTGTCGCTGCTGTGCTCTCTGCTCTGCTCGTCCATCACATAGCCCTGAGGTCACCAGGCCGCTGAGAGCAGGTTGGACTCAGCATCACCCGAGCTCTGCCGCCGCCTGTGTGACTCTCGGGAAGCTGCAGTCTCACAGTGTGACTGTCCCGAGAATTCTCTGGAATTGCACTGTTATTTGTACTATCCTGAAGTGACCCCAGGTGTTAAAGGTGGTAGATGAGAAGATGAGAAAATTCATCCATTACTAAGTTTACTCTGTAGAAATTGTATTGGGAATTTCATAAGATTTGCTGAAAAAATATATCTACACATATAATGAATTATACTGAGGAAAATTCCTTATTTATTAGAAAGGCTCAATATAGTTACATTTTAGCCCCAGTATATTAGGAAAAAAGCAATCTGGCCAGGTTGAAGAAAGAAATAAGCACTCCTGTATCAAGTCCCTAAAGTACTGTCACATTTTCTTATTTCCAAGACAAACCTATTCCCATTGATCATATTTCTTCTAATAACGTGCACTAATTTAGTTTTCACATAGTTTAGCAGTCCACAGAGAGAAAGAATTACAATAGACCTACTTGCTGCTGTTACTGAATCTGTATGACTTGAAAGCTGCTTTGTTTATGTTAGAATATAGCTCAAATACTCATGTACCTGATACTGTGTGAATATTTTTTAAGATGTTCAATCCAGTTTCTTGCCATCAGATAATCCTTTTAAGATTGTAGATGGGAACAAAGGAAGATAAAGCTAGAGACAATTTTTGGATTTTATAACCTTCTGTTTGAGCTTTCTGGAACTAGGAAAATTACTAAAATACATTGCACATACCTGGTTTTGTGTTAATGTTTCCTCTGAGGACGTTCTGTCCAACTGCTCGTCTTTGGACAATCCCTGTAGGATGGTAGCTGGAGGCAGAAGAGAAAGCGCAAGAGAAGTCTTAGGTTTTATAACTCTTGATCAGCTTGTGAGAAGTTAGGAAATACTGATTAAAGATAAGGTCCCTTCTGTGAAGGGGTTTGCATTCAAATAAAAGAATAAGAAGAGTAGTTGTGATTTTCTGGGATTGACAATACTTCTTTGTGCACCAAATTCTTCCTGAGGAACATGCCAACATTAGAGTTTTCAATGGATGATTTACTTGATTGATGAACACATAATAGTGATGAAAGCGGACATAGGAACATTCATGGACTCAGCCTCCAAGCAGGAACTGATATTGCATCCTTTCTGCTGCCCTCTCAAAGGAAACAAAGTGACTGACTTAGACAGATAATGTAATGGAACACCAGGTTTTCTCTATCAATCACTACAATTTTAGCAAAAGGAAGAGAATTAAGGAAACAATATGGAGCCAATATTGGTGAAGGACAATTGTTTAGGTGTGAGGCATGAGCACTGAATTTTCTTTTATTTTGAATTTTATTTTTTCTTTTCTTTTTTGAGACAGGCTCTAGCTTTGTGGTTCAAGCTGGCCCTGGGCTTACTATGTAGCCCAGGCAAGCCTCAAACTCACAGCAATCCTTCTGCCTCTGTCTCCTGAGTGCTGGGATTACAGGCATGAGCCACCACTCCTGGCACTGTGGTATGTGGTACTGATTGCTGGTGGGCATGAGTCACCACACCTGGTATTGTTATATGTGGTTCCTGGGGATTGACCTCAGGACCCTGTGCTTGCTAGGCAGGCGCTGGAACCACTGAGCTAAATCTCCAACCATATATAAAATCGCACACACACACTCGCATACACGCATACCCAACCTCATTAGACAAATACTGCCAGGTAGAAAAGATCACATAAACATCAACAAGATGAAGAAACTCAATACTCTACTATCACAAATAGATCAACTGGACAAAAAAATTAACAAAGAAGTATCAGAGTTGAACTACACCTTAAAGAAGTGGATATAAGAGATATCTATACTGTTTCACATACCATCAACAGAATGCCCATTCTTCCAGCAGCACATGGAATTTTTCTCCAGAGTAGACCACATAATAGCCCATGAAGCATGCTTAAATAAATACAAGAGGATCAAAATTTATTTCATAAAATTTATTTCATAAATCAAAGGGCTATCTAGAATATATAAAGAACTTAAAAAGATCAGTCCCCCCAAATTTGAAGACCCAATTAAAAAATGGGCATTGGAAATGAACAGACACTTCTCAGAGGAAGAAAAGTAAAAGCAGCCAAAAAGCATATGAAGAAATGCTCAACATCACTGGTCATTCGAGAGATGCAGATGAAAACAACACTGAGATTTTCATCTAACTCCACAAAGAATGGCTGCTATTGTGAAGTCAACCAGCAATAAATGCTGGTGAGGCTGCGGGGAGAAAGGAATCCTTCTCCACTATTGGTGGGATTGTAGACTCGTGCAACCATTGTGGAGATCAGTGTGGAGATTCCTCAGAAAACTAGGATTAGAGGTTCCATTTGGCCCCTGCTATTTCCCTGCTAGGAATATACTCGAAAAAATTAAAAGAATCATATTGTAAAGTCACATGTGTACCCATGTTTATAGCAGCTCAGTTTATGATAGCTCAATCTTGGAAACAACTCAGGTGACCATCAACTGGAGACTAGATAAAGTAGATGTGGATTCTGTTCCCGGCAGCGGTGGAGGACTGAGGCCTGCCCACCGGCCCGCTCCACCCCGGAGCCGTGCAGTGAGGAGTGAGGTACGGACCCTGGGCACCATCACCACCACGGAGGATTGAGGCCTGCCGGCTGGCCCCAACCCCACCATGGAGCTGCATTGTGAGGACCCAGGTCCAAGAGGAGCCGGAGCCATTTCCTGCATCCCTCCACACTGCAGCCATGCTGAGAGACCAGGCAAGATTAAAAAAAAAAAGGGGGGGGGAATCTAGCTTCTATTTTGCCATCTACTCCTAGATCCCTCTGTTCACCTCTTGTCCCCACACCCTCTCCTATTTTTCCTGTCAGAAACAATAGCCAGAAGTAAAAGACTCTTAGGCTGCCCTCTTTTTACTCCTGTACTATTAGAAGAAGGTGTGCAAAGTCTCCAATGGTCTTACAGCATACAGTTGGTACTGTTTTATATATGCCCCTTTATCCTCTATTACCCGCTGGCATATATGAGGTTCTAGAGTATAGGTGATCTTCATAAATCTGCTAACCCTATTTCACTCTTCTTCTGTCCCCCTACCTTGCTGATTCCCCAGTGACCTCTTATCCCCAAAAGGTTTGGGGGGGGTACATTTATGATCTACATGTTGTATACACATTGCTGATTAATTCTAAATTTTGGCATAGGGACATAGAGGTAACTCATAAGCTCAAAGTCTTCAGAAGAGAATTTAACAAAACTTTTCATTTTATTTACTGTGTTTAATACTGATATTGGCATTGATTGTATTATGGTAACAAACATGATGTGATTGTTCTGTTCAAATACCTCCCATGATGTGTCAGAACTGAACTCTCAAGGGTCATTACAGATTCAAGGAGGACACCCCAGGAAGGTGCCACATCCAAAGGGCCCCAGATAAGAGAAAGAGACCTGCAACAAACATTGCCCTGTCATCAGGCAAAGAAGAGCATTAGTAACAACAAAAGAGTAGAAATGAGAAAATATACAAAAAACCAGACACAAAGATCACCACCACAGGGAAATTCAGAGAAAAGAGAAATAGGGCAAACTAAAACTCAAGCACCATGACTCTTGGAGATGGTAATTAAAGCAGATCTAGTAAAATGGAAATCAGAACTCATCTCTGAGATCAAAACAGGGATACTGTCCACAGTGAAAGACATCATTAAAGAAGAGGTCAGCGAGATGATAGAATCCAAGATAGCAGAAGCAATGGAACCTTTTAAACAGCTTCAAGCAGAGCTCCAGGGAATGATGGAGAACGAAAGCTTGCGCAGTAGGTTGAATGAAGCAGAGAACTGAATCTCAGACCTAGACGACAGCATAGCAGCCAACGAGCAGGAAAGATATAATGTATGGAAAAGAGCAAGGGACCATGAGAAATCAATCCAACAGCTTCTAGATGACTCAAAGAAAAATAATATAAGACTGATTGGAGTCACTGAGGAAACAGGAGACAGTGTAAAAGACATAAAAAAGCTATTGTCAGAGGTAACAATAGAAAACTTCTCAGGAAAAGAAATAGACATACAGATAAAGGAGGCCTATCAGGCTTCAAAACACCATGATATAAAAATATCTACACCTAGACATATAATTATCAAGGTTCCAGATGCACAACAAAAGAATGAAATACTGAAAGCAGTGAGAGAAAGGAAGAAAATCACCTACAAAGGGAAGCCCATTAGGATCACAGCAGACTTTGCAACACAAACACTCAATGCAAGGAGAGCGTGGAGGGAAGTATTTCAAGCATTGCAGGAAAACAACCTCCAACCTAGACTGTTGTATCCTGCAAAACTATCTTTCAGAATAGATGGGGAAATAAGATACTTCCAGGATAAAGAACACCTGAAAAACTTCACAAATATGAAACCTGCACTCCAAAACATTCTAAAGAATATCTTGGAAAAAAACAGAAAATTCCATACCCACGAGACCCAGGAGAGTGAATTCATTGGGGCAAACAAGAAACTAAATAGAAAAGGGGAAAAGCAAGGAAGCAAAAAAACCCCCAAGAACAGGGAAACATGGCAGCTCTGATTATGTCCATATCAGTCATAACCACTAATGGACTCAATGGGCCAGTTAAAAGACACAGACTAGCAGATTGGATCACGAAGCAAGATCCTACAATCTGCTGCATACAGGACACACACCTAATTCAGAAGGAAACCCATAGACTGAAAATAAAAGGTTGGAAAACAATCCTCCACACCACAGGAAACTGCAAAAAAGCAGGAGTGGCTATCTTGTTTGCAGATAAAATAGATTTCAAACCCAAACCGATTAAAAGAGATAAAGAAGGTCACTATATTCTTGTATAAGGACCTATCCAAGAGAAAGAAATAACAATCATAAATACTTATGCACCAAACTCTAATGCACCCAACTATATAAAACAAACATTAGTAGACGTGAAAAGCCAGTTAACCACGAATACAATAGTAGTAGAGGACTTTAATACTCCACTGTCACAAACTGACAGATCAACTGGACAAAGAATCAGTAAGGAAATACTTGAGCTAAATCAAACTTTTGAGCAAATGGACTTATTAGATGCCTACAGAATTTTTCACCCTACAAAGCAAGAATATACCTTCTCAGCTGCTCATGGAT
>PVIC010051798.1:0-12372 GCA_004025085.1 Thryonomys swinderianus | reverse complement strand
GACAATCCCTATGAGATGTCACTGATTCTCTCCTCCCTCCGGGACTTTTCCTGAAGGAGATGAAGAATGAGGCCTAGGACACAGCAGTGGGAGAGTGAACTGGGTGTAGATAGAACAAAGAAGACTCCCGCTGGCTAGGTCCCCAACAGAGGGTGCTGTGGAGGTGCCTGAGTCCAGGGGTTTCTACACAGATATTTGGAGGGTAATTGTAGCAGGTACAATAACTATGGGCAGTTGCCATGTGAAATCTGGCAGGCACTTTTGGTGCTACCTGAGAGCTAAATGAGTCAGGGGCAGTTGTTACTAGGTCTCTAACCTCAGAGGCCAACTTCATTAGGGCCTCGTGGTTTTATGATCAAGTCAGGTTTCAATTTCCTGGAGCTCAGTGGAGGTTTTCTTGGTTACTTAGATTTCTGTCCTAATTCCTATGGTCCCTACTATCAGAAAGAAGTGCAGAGATGAGATGTGCATAGTACTAAATTCTAATACTAGTCCAAATATTTAAATGAACAAGTGTCAGTGCTGGCAGCTAGAAGACAGTCCACCAATTTCTGTGCTGAACTTCTCAGAACTTTCCTGCATATGGTACTTTTTAGCATCATTTGGCTATTCATATTCTTCTTTCACTTTTTTGGGCTCAGTATCATTGTATACTAGTGCTCACATTTTAAGAACTGAGAAATAATCATTTTTATTTCTTGCAAAGACTACAATTAAAGCCTTGACAGGTGTATAGGTGCATCATGACTGGAAAGTAATGTTAAAAGCTCTTCTGTGCCATTTGCTGTGCATAAAGAGTTTAGAATTTAGTTTTAATCATAATTATGTGTTAAAGCTAGATTAAAACTTAGACTTCTACATAGTACAACTTTAAGTCCTTTGAAAGATGAATCCAATTTTGTCACTTTGCTTCTTGACTTGATACCCATTAGAATCATGTAGAAACTTAAAAACAACATCTAACTCCAAGTTACATACCATACCAATTAAATCAGAAGATCTAAAGGTAGGTTCACTGCTTCAGTATTTCTGAAGCCACGTGGGCAAATTCATTGTGCAGCAAAACATGGGAAGCATTTGCTTGAAAGTCAGTAGGCAGCATTAGCTGCAGGCTGAAGTCTTACCTTTTGTGTACTTTAAATGTCTAGTAGATTCTATTCTGCTTAAGTTATTTTCTTCTGAAGCACTTCTTTTCAGAATAGAAAAAGAACATCTAGTATATGGGTTGGGTATGGTGTTCATGGGTAGAGACCCTTAATTCCCTGATGTTCTCTGGGCATGCCCTCTCCTCCCACAAATTCCCAGAACAGTGTTTAAGCACCCCTGCAGCAGCACAGATTCCTATGCTATTGTAAGTGCTCATATAATTTGCTATTCCAAGAGTACTAGTTTACAAATTCTTTTTTTCTATAGTGTTTTTGCAGCTCTTCCTATAATTCCTTTGATTTGCAGTGTAGAATGTACTGCTGCATAGGAGGAAAAGGTAGAAGTTTACCTGGTGCCTATACATGAACACATCACTCAGCTTCTTCTAGCAGAAATTTGTATGGATGATTAGTATGAACATACCAGTTATGTAGCACCTGTCACATTATTTTGATATATTCCACATATATGTCCAGATTTTGCTAGATTTCATTTCCTAAGACTGTTGGCTAGCAGTGCAGTAACTCTAGAAGAGAAGGAAAGGGCAGGATAGAGGACGAGATCCATTTCATCAGTAGTGTTAAAGTCTAAAGACATAATCGTGTTATCAGTTTATATTCTTCACATCTACCATCTCTATTCTCCTTACCACAAACATACTCATGATATGCATAAAGGGTGCACTTTTACCTTTATACTGTTTTTGCCAGTTATTTTTTCCAGGGTAAAATTGTAGAGGAAGAATTAAAATGTGAGTTCTCTGAAGCCAGTCAGATTTTTGGAACGGGCGAGAATAGCTTGACAATGAACAAGCCAACAATACACAATACATAAGAGCAATGCGAATGAAGGGAGCCCATGAGGCAGCCTAGAATCTCAACTTGTTCCTATCCCTACAAGTCTACACTTAAGAACAGAAGTTGTATCTTAGTTATCTACATTTTTTTAGTTTCTAGTACACTCCCTATCACATGATAAGTTTTCAACAAAGGCTAGTTTTCACATTAATAGTCTATTTGATAATAACTGGAATATCTTCTGAATCCATTGAATTTGAGTCTAAAAAGACCAAAGGAATAATTATTCTTCCACACCTTGATTTTGAAACCACAGAGTAACAAGTGAAAGGATACTGTAGATAGTACTAGTAAAATTGGCACTGCGGATGTCTTTTGAGGATGAAGTTTCTTTTGCTTATGGAATCCTGGTCTCAGCGCTGTTGGGCTGGAGGCTGCCTTTCCTGTGTGCTGGTCCAGTGATCTCTGGATAAGGACAGAAAGGAGTCCAAATGCCTCCTGTTTATGGGCTGTTTCCTCCCAAGGGATGGG
This sequence comes from Thryonomys swinderianus, assembly GCA_004025085.1. Classification (NCBI taxonomy): domain Eukaryota; kingdom Metazoa; phylum Chordata; class Mammalia; order Rodentia; family Thryonomyidae; genus Thryonomys; species Thryonomys swinderianus. Next base: position 9,898 of record PVIC010051798.1, on the reverse strand, counting down.
CTGGAAGAATGATGCATGCTGTTTTTCACTCCAAGAACACCAAGTATAGGCCACATTATTTTTCTTTTGGTGGGGGGATAAATTAAGGGAGCATCAGAGGCTGCAGAATTCTCTTCATGTGGAGCGACACGGCATGGCTAAAGATCCTCCCCCCTCTGCATACTACCATTGAGATCACAGCAGTGTGATTTGTAGTATTAGGTTACACTCTCTGTGATGCCGACATCTTCGTTGTAAGGTCCTGAAATGAGCACCTTGGGTGACTTAAGCATCAGGGCTTCCCATGCCATGAATTTGCTAATATTTTAGGAAGTTTGGCATAATTGCAGATAAAATCATGTGAATATTTTGCGCTCCCATAAAGACACATTGATAAATACAGAGTAAAGTAATAACATGTAATTTGATTCCTAAAATGTTCCCAGAAGCCTGTAAACAAGAAACTTTGGGGAAATGTCATGTGGTTTTATTTGAACCTAGGTCTGAATACATACAATCTGTAATTACAGCTATAAAATAAACATGTCCCTGCTCATTTTCATTGAAACAGTTTAAAAATTTGAAATGAGGATCTCTCATAAGTACTTAAGGTAGAATTATTCTCAGTATAATACATACATGTAATATAAAGAAACAGTGAAATGAATGTTTTCTAGTTATATAAAGCCATAGTATTCACCACTGTTTTAATCCAACTATCCTTATGAAGTATCAGATAAGGGCACTAAGATATAAAGAGACTCATTAAGTTGTTCATGATCAAATGGTTGATAAGCAGGAAATACAGCCTCTAAACATGTGGTACTTAACCACTAAGATGTGCTGTGTAGCAGAGAGCCGAGCCACACAAGCATGGCCCCTCACCAACTTTCCATGCTTAATACTTTTCTCCCCTACTGCTGTGAAATAGAAGAAACTAAAAAGGTTTAGCTATTCCTGAAACGTAGCAGGTCAGCCAAAGGGTGAAACTGGAATTCTTTAGTTAATACAATAAGCTTAGTTATAAAGACTGGCATTATCAGAGTACTTCTTTGTTGTAGCAGTTTTAAAAATGTAAGGAGGCAAGTCTAAAAATTAGCATTTCTAACTCATTTAAAAGAAATGCTAGCCAAATGATCAGTTTTACTGTCTTGTCTTTGTAGATGTACCAAGTTTCTTTACTAACATATCTGGGCTGTAAAATCCTTTATCACAAATGTGTCAGCAGCTTATGTGAGGAGGAAAGCGGGCCTATGGAGAGCAGCTTTTCTAGAAAAGGAAACCTTTGATTATAGACAGCCTCTAGGGTATAGTATATTTGGACTAGAGCCAATATGGAAAAAGTTCATTAAGTAAAACAATTGAATTTGCCTATCATAATTTAGCTTCACTACAAAATAAGCAATTTCATTTTTTCTGGCTATATTGATAAAACAAATTTTCTGTGTTCTGAATAAGTGAGGAATGTGAACATGGCTGATTGTGATAAATATTTAGAAAATTTTCACTCAGTGAAGATGAAGGCTCTGAGTATCCTTTAGGTTTCTGATCTTCAGACTGACTTCTGTGATCACTCTGAGAGGTGTGAAACATGGAACTTCCCATCTCCAACATGGCCCATTCACAGTAGGTGCCTCAATGGTAAAAAGCATCCTTTCGTGCCTTGATGTGGAATCTATCCCTTATAGGTGTCCACACATTGTTCTGATGTTTGATTCAACAGTTGCAAATGCAAAATAATCCTTGCCTTCCTCTATTGTGAACGCTCTTTAAATACACTGACGTTTCCTTTACCTTTGTCCTTTATCGTTGTTGTATTTGTGTTAGAGGAGACTGGCACAGAGTTTCTCTGTTGCTTTGAGATGAGACGGGGAAGAAGGTAAGGACTTTCATTGGGAAACCACAGTAGCTGAGGCCTGGCACAGTCCAGTTGGGGGCATTATTAAATAAAATCTAGCAGGGTGTGGTGGCTCACACTTGTAATCCCAGAATTTGGGAGGCAGAGGAAAGAGGATTACTGAATTTGAGGCTTGCCCGGACTACATAGTGAGTTCAGGGCCAGTCTGAACTAAAAAGCAAGACTCTGTCTCAAAAAAAAAAAAAAGCCAGGCTTGGTGGCTCAAGCCTGTAATCCCAGGACTCAGGAGGCAGAGGCAGGAGGATTGCTGAGTTCGAGCCTTGCCTGGGCTACATAGTGAGCTCAGGGCCAGCCTGAACTACAAAGCAAGACCCTGTCTCAAGATAAAAAAAAAAAAAAAAGTAAAAAAGATCTAAAAAGGTTGGGTAAACTTAAGGTCATTATTCTTCAGAGTTCTGTTTAGGGTCTCTTACTGCTCAGCATATTTTCTTTGGGGGTGTTCTTGGTACTCATTTCCTGCAATTATCATTTGTAGTTTATTATCCCCAAGTATTCCTCCTCAGCCAGATTTTTATCTCTAACTGAACATCTCTACTTCCATAGTTCACCAGTATTGTGTAAATGTAATCATTTTTAAATGAATTAAACATGACAAAAATCATTTTTCATCCACCAAACATACTCTTCTTTTTCCGTCCTTATGTCAGTGACTAGTGACAGAAAGAGGTAGTTGGACCTTTGCCTGTTTGATGCAAATTTTTTAAACTACTTCCCTCAATTATTGGAAGTTAGCACCAATGACTGCAATAATATTAAACAGAGAAAAAGCAAATGTCCTCTTACAGATACCAAAATCCTAGGAGGATTTTAATGCAACGAAATACAGGTACTTTGTACAACACAAAGGGTAGGTGAAAATCCTTCTAAGACTGCCTTAAAATGTAAGCTTTGCTAGCACGTTATTTATTTTTCCTTTGAATTCATGAATTCAGAATAAAGATTAAGAATGCCACTTTAAACATGTTTAATTAGTTGGACTCATGGCTTCAGGATAATATTGATTCATAGTTTGCTATGTTAAGAATTAAGAATTAATAGAATGCTTATTAATAATAGATGCTTCTATTCATTATTTACCATTCACTAGGCAACCATAGTTTTTGTTTCCATAGATTGATAAAGCAGTGATTTTAGACAATTAACCAGACAGTTCAAGAACTTTTTATCTGAATTGTCTACACAGCTGCCCTGGTGCCCTCTGTGTTTTTCAAATAAACAAAAAGGAAGGGCGCTTACAGCAGGAAAAATAAACCAGCCATCATCGTTTGGTAGTAGCTTCCTCAGTGAATGCTATGCTTTTGGTCTTTTGCTTATTTTGTCTTATTCTCTTAAAGAAAAGCAAAGTGTTACTGTACTTAATAAATATTCATTGTCATTGACATTCCCAGGAAAAATATTTTCACAAAAGTGAAATAACAAAACTCCCCACATTCTCTAATGGTTTAAGTTGGAATCAGCATCAGTAGGGAAAAGTGAATCATAAGCACAACTAGACTAGTGGGTGGGAGACCCAGAGACCTGCCTCAGTGGTGCTTGCCATTACACTGCCAGCTTAAGGCCGGTATGTATTGTTCCTTCTTGTCTCGGTTCCTCAACCTATTCTTCATTCCATACTGCTCTTACACATGAAGACTTCTCAGGGTGAAGGCAATCTGTATGGATTCTAAGATTGGAAGTCTAAAAACTGAAATTAATGGCAAGTGTATTTTTATAAGAACTTTGTTGAACTGAAGGAAAGATTAAATTTTATATATTAGAATTTTATATATTATATAGGACAGAATAAAGATCCTTAGTTACCTTCAGGTTTGTTGCTGTTACAAGGCTTTCATACTTGATGACCATCAGTGTCTTCAACTCTAAATGATGATAGTGTTTAACCAAAAGGATTGGAGGAACTGAAATAAATGATACATAGAAATCATTTTGTGTCTCACTTTGCTTCTCCAAAGTGATGGGAATGTATCGGTCCTGAGGTGGCTTGAGAACTAGCAATGGGTCATGAGCTAACTTGTTCAAGGTGAGATAAATTTAGAAATGAAGAGTGAATATGCAAAAATTTATATGGTTTATCAGAATAATTTTTTTTTTTTGGCAGTACCAGGGATTGAACTCAGGCCCTTGTGTGTCCAAGGTTGGCGTGGTACCACTTGAGCTAAATTCCCAGCCTTATCAGAATAATTTTTATGTCTGTTGGTTCTAATAATTAAAAAAATAGATCTGTATTTCTATAGGTTTTGCATTTATTTTTTTGAGACAGGGTCTCGCTTTATAGTTCAGGCTGGGCCTGAGCTCACTATGTAACCCAGGCAAGCCTCAGACTCAGCAATCCTCCTGTCTCTGCCTCCCAAGTGCTGGGATTATAGTCGTGAGCCACCACCCCCAGCATTGTGATATGTGATACTGACTGCTGGTGGATGTGAGTCACCACACCTAGCATTGTATGTGGTTACTAGGGATCGAATTTAGGACCTTGTGCTTGTGAGGACAACCACTGAGCTAAATCTCTGCCCCATGGTTTTGCATTCTTAATTATTTCATTGTGTAGTAATTTTTCTATCTCTGTCTGTGTCCTTCTCTCTTAAGGGGATCTCATTATTAGCTCAGCCTGGACTTGAACTCATTATATAGGCCAAAATGGGCTCAGACTCGCAGCAATCCTCCTCCTTCAGTCTCTCAAGTGCTGGAATTACAAGCATGTGTCCCCCCCAAGCCATTATCATTTTTCAAAAACACCATTACATAACATTTTTACCTATCTTTTAAATGCCTGGGATGGGTGGTCAAGTTAGTCAAGGTTAATTTATTATTAACTTATTATGGGTTTACTGTATACAGAGCACTATTTTACATTTGAGCTATGGAAAACAAAAACCAAGCACTAGTTCTTTGTTTTAGAGGTTTTCTAATTATTTTGGGAGTGTAGCATGCACACAAAGGAAGAAGATACACAGTAGTTGGCTCCTTAAAAAAGGATAGGAGGAAAAGACAATAGCCTGGAAGAAATAAGTTCCCTTTTAAGAGAAATAAGAATGACCCTTTAACGAGAGGAAGAATTGATGAAGAAAATGAAACAGAGTGTGTCATAGCGAAAGAACAGATGACAGTCTTTTAACTTTAAATATAAATGAAATTTTCTTGGTCGTTAGCTTCATAGATTCCAAGGTTTGGGAAAAATATTAAAAACAGTACAGGTTGAACATCTGTTTTGATCATTCAAAAGTGTTCTAAGCATCAACATGGTACTAGAGGTGGGAATTTCCACACCTGAACTTTGTGTGATGGGCCATAGTCAAAACATGGGTATCCTATAAATACTGTATAAAATTGTGTAGCTATAGGTTAGGTGTATGTATCAAAGGTGAATCAGATGTGAATGGATTTTTAAATTTAACCTTAGGTTTTATCTCCAGAATAGCTAATGATGCTATTGCAGGCCTCAATGTGAAGCAATTTGGTTCTCAAATATGCCAAATAAGTTATATTTAACCTGTATTGAAATCTGGTAAGATGATAAGTAGTTAAATGTTTTGAGTACAAGATCAAAAGTTTGAATAAACCAGCATGCAATGAATGAAGGAAGGAATGAGTAAATGAATTGTTCAAACTTATTCTGTTTTATTAGTAACAGAGATCCACTAAAGAACTAAGAGTGGCACCTGCAAGTATGGGGATGATTAACCTAGAGAAATAATGAAGATAGATTGATCATGAGAATGGTTAGGAATTTGATGGTAATGCAACAGTTTATACATCAAATAAGGAAAGTGAGAGATCATTACTGATTCCCTGGAAGATAGAGAAATATTATGAATAATATTGTGTCCCCCAATTTGATATTCTGTATGAAGTAGACCAATTCCTTTGTTAAAAACTTAAATCTATAATTTAAAAACTTTCCAGACTACAAAATTCTAAATGGTTTCACAGGTGATTTTTTACTAAAATGTTAATAAAGAAATTATACTAATTCCCTACAACCTCTTTAAATAGAATCAGAGGTAATATTTCTTAATTCATTTTATGGGGTCTGAATTATATTAATGTCAAAACAAGGATTTATCCAGATTTTTTCTACTTTTAAGCTTATGTAATTTGATTTCTATTCTAAAGAATAGAAATTTAGTTTTGAAAGTTAGTATATTAGAATGGTCAAATCCATAACAAGTTACAAATTCTAAATTGCTAAAACCCAGAAAATATGTTTTTTAAATTAATCAAGTGGGATGCCTTCATAATGCCGCTTTATATTTTGATCACATACCCTTGGACCATTTCATGATGGAGATTGTGTTATTTTATATTCCATACAGAAAATAGAACCAATATGTGTTATTTTCTACACCTCATCAAAATTCAGGGTTTTTATTTGGCTTTTAATTACTAATTGTCTGGAAAAAATGTATCATTACATCATAACTTTTTATCAGCAGTATCATTTTGGCTTTTATGATCATTTCAAACCTTCATTAAATGCCTTTTATTTATGAATAGAGAGGGTTGAAAGGAATTTCCACAGTCCTGCATCTAGCACCATACATTGCAAACCCAGACTCTCCACTACCTCTCTTTTCCAGTAACAGGCACAAGAGAAAAAGAACCTTTCAGGGCTGGAGATTTAGCTCAGTGGTTCCGGCGTCTGCCTCGCAAGCTCAAGGTCCTGAGTTCGATCCCAGTAACCACATACAATGCTGGGCATGGTGACTCACGCCCACCAGCAATCAATACCACATACCACAGTGCCAAGCCCATCAATACCATATACCACAATGCCGGATGTGGTGGCTCACGCCTGTAATCCCAGCACTCGGGAGGCAGAGACAGGATGATTGCTGAGTTCGAGGCTTGCCTGGGCTACATAGTGAGCTCAGGGCCAGCCTGAACTACAAAGCAAGACCCTGTCTCAAAAAAAAAAAAGAACCTTTTATCTGTTGTTTAATCTGTAGAAACCCTGGTTTTCAATTCTGCATCCTGGTAACAGGAGTGTAGTAACTCAGTAAAATAGGTTGTAGGAACATTCTGGAAAAGATTCTTAGCACAGTTATGAACAACTTAATTATAAAAGAAGTGATGGCAGATCACATAAATATACTCCATTTAACTCAAACTAGATGTATCCCACCAAGCATGGTGGTGCATGCCTATAATATCAGCACTTGGGTAGCTGAGGAAGGAGAATTTTCATGAGTTAGAAGTCAGCCTGGGCCATAGAGTCAACTCAAGGCCAGCCTAAATACATAGAAAGACCTTGTCTAAAAAATTCCCAAGCCAGCACCAAACCAAACCAAATAAAAACACAAACAAACAAAGTACTAGATGTACTCGCAGGTCAAAGTTCCACTACCAGGATCTTGCAATACTCCCACATATGCTATCATCACCTAATAAAAGGGAAGCATGGTAGAATGTAAGTAAGAATGGAAAGGAGCCGGAGATTTAACTCAGTGATTCTGGCGCCTGCCTAGCAAGCACAAAGTCCTGAGTTCAATCCTGGTAACCACGTACAGTGCTGGGTGTGGTGATTCACACCCACCAGCAATCAATATCACATACCACAGTGCCAGGCGTGGTGGCTCACCCCTGTAATCTCAGCACTCAGGAGGCAGAGGCAGGAGGATTGCTGAGTTTAAGGCTTGCCTGGGCTACATAGTGAGCTCAGGGCCAACCTGAACTACAAAGTGAGACTGTCTCAAAAAAAAAAAAAATACTACTTTGGGGCCGGAGATTTAGCTCAGTGGTTCTGGCGCCTGCCTCGCAAGTGTAAGGTCCTGAGTTCAATCCCAGTAACCACATACAATGCTGGGCGTGGTGACTCAAGCCAGTGATCAATACCACATACCACAGTGCCAGGCGTGGTAGCTCATGCCTGTAATCCCAGCACTCGGGAGGCAGAGACAGGAGGATTGCTGAGTTTGAGGCTTGCCTGGGCTACATAGTGAGCTCAGAGCCAGCCTGAACTACAAAGCAAGACCCTGTCTCAAAAACAAACAAACAAACAAACAAACTACTTTTGCAAATTTTACTAAAATTTGATACAATTTTTAATAGCAAAACATTTATTAGTGCAGTTTAGGTATGCATAATGATAAAACTCATCATAGGGAATTTGTACTTGTACATGATACATCTCACCTCTTTTTTTCCCTTCCCCCATCCCTCAAACCCCTCCCCACCTTATGTGCAGAAACTTTGTTTCCATTTTTTCCTTCTATTTTTATTTTTAATTTTTCCCTTCCTTTCTACCTTTCTTCCCTTGTTCCCCTTCCCACTTGAACATTTTCTTCCCATAAAAACATGACACAATTAATACATTGTGAAGCCTGTCCTGGGGCCTTGGGAGGGGCCTGTGCACAGGGGAGGCATTTAAGGTTCATAGGTTTCTCAGAAAAAAAAAAAAAAAAAAAAAAAAAAAAAAAAAAAAAAAAAAAAAAAACTCTGATAGGACATGATTTCATCCACTGGCAAGATTCTGTAATTCTTTTGGTTTTAAAGTTTTGCAACCCCATGATTCTAAAATTCTAAGTATAGAAATTGAAAAACATAGGCATATCCTGTGGTTAAAACATCTACTCCCATAGGCTGGTTATCTCAACCTCTAAAGCCCCACCCAGCATTCTAATGGGAGAAAGCCTTTTATGCCTGATTCTATGACGGGCTTCACTGGGTTTACTTTGTGACATTCTTAGAGTAGGTGTGTCTCTCTTTGGCTTTTTTTTTTTTTTTTTTTTTGAGATAGGCTCTCGCTTTGTAGTTGAGGCTGGCCCTGAGCTCACTATGTAGCCCAGGAAAGCCTGGAACTCAGCAGTCCTCCTGCCTCTGCTTCCCGAGTGCTGGGATTACAGGCATGAGCCACCACGTGCAGCTCTCTTTGGCTTTTTTTATGTTTTATTTTTGACTTATTTTTATTGTAGCCATGGATTTATTTAAAATAGGTCATTTTACACATTCCTAAAAAATTGCATTTGATTGAATTTAAACATTAGAACATTTTCAAATGTGAAGGGAAAAGGGGAACAGTATTACTTGGAATAAAAAAAAAGTGTTGCACTGAGATTTCAAATGAAAGCAGAAAAAATGGAGCAGCCAAGACCCATTCAGCTCTTCATTCCTGACCTCCTTATTTCAATACTTCCCCCTTCCTGAACTCACCTTCCCCACTAGAATCACTCAATAAACCTTTCTTTCTTCCTCTCCTTTTCTTTTTTTTAAATTGAATTCTTTATTGGTACAATTTATATACATCTCAAAATCACATATAACATTGGGAAATTTGTACCAGTATATGCCACAAGTTAATTCTCATTTTTACCCATATCCCTACCCACTACCCCCTCCTCCCCCCTTTATACATGCTCTTTTATTTTCTTTCTGTATCATATTTATTCCTTCCCCTCATCACATTCCACACCAAGTTTCCTATAGAAATATTCCACTCTATAAAAGCTGTCCTACTTTCTAGAACTCATTTGCATCTACAGGTGTTCATGCCAAAGAGAAGATCTGGGAATTGTCTATCTGTGATCTATTGCTTTCACTTATTAGTATATCCTCCAGATGTCTCCATTTGCACCTAAATGGATCGATCTTGTCATTCTTTATGGCAGAGTAATACTCCATTTTGTACAAAAACCACATCTTCTTTATCCACTCTCCAGTTGATGGACATTTGGGTTGTTTCCAAGATTGAGCTATCACGAACTGAGCTTCTATGAACAAGGGTGTACATCTGTCTTTCCAATGTGAGTTTTTAAGTTCTTTTGGGTATATTCCTAGCAGGGGTATAGTAGGGTCAAATGGGACCTATAGTCCTAGTTTTCTGAGAAATCTCCACACAGATCTCCACAATGGTTGCACAAGTCTGCAATCCCACCAACAGTGGAGAAGGGTTCCTTTCTCCCCATAGCCACGCCAGCATTTATCGTTGGTTGACTTTGTGATCGCAGCCATTCTTTGTGGAGTGAGGTGGAATCTCAATGTTGTTTTCATTTGCATCTCTCGAAT
>PVIC010051797.1:0-12373 GCA_004025085.1 Thryonomys swinderianus | reverse complement strand
CTCCTGTCTCTGCCTCCCGAGTGCTGGGATTACAGGTGTGAGCCACCACGCCCAGCACTTACTTTCTGCATTTTATATATTGTTATTTTTATAATGAACACAGATTCCCTTTAAAAAGGAAATAATTTTTTATTAATGTTTATCTTTATTGGTACATTGTAAATATACATCATGATCACACTCAATATTGGGAATTTGTACCAGTATATGACACAATTTAATTATCTTTTTTCCCATTCCCCTACCCACCCTACAACCCCCTACCCCCTACCCCCTAAATACATAAATTTTGTTTCTGTTTTTTTATTACCATCACCTTTTTCCTTTAGAAAAAGAAAATGATTTGTAGGCTAATCCTATACAAGTTTTGTTGGGTCTTTTTGGTTTTTGGTTTTTTGGTGTTTTTTTGGAGACAGGGTCTCGCTTTGTAGTTCAGGCTGGCCCTGAGTTCACTATATAGCCCAGGCAAGCCTGGAACTCAGCAATCCTCCTGCCTCTGCCTCCCGATTACAGGTGTGAGCCACTACACCTGGCATTATGGTATGTGATACTGATTGCTGGTGGGCGTGTTATATGTGGTTACCAGGGATCAAACCAGGGACCTTGCACTTGCGAGGCAGGTGCCAGAACCACTGAGCTAAATCTCCAGCTCCAAAAATGTTTTTAACATTTTTGTTTATACACATAAAGTTTTATGTGTATACTGTGAGGATCATCTCTAAATATCTTTAAAGGGCCAGTAGATGTGGGTGCATCTTTCTTTGGTTTAATAGAATCCCTGAATGAGCAGCATCAAAACATCTAAGAATTTGTGAAAGATGCAAATTCTTGGGTCTGACTCAGACCTAATGAATGGAAAATGATTTATCAGATGAGTGTAGAGTGCGTTAAAGTGTGAGAATCACAACTTCAGGGAAAAGCAGCACTTCTCACCCTTGGCTTCATATTTGAACCACCTACAGAACACATTTAATTCCAACTCCTAAAAAAGTCATGGATATATACATGAAAACACAAAAGATGTCCAGTGCAACACTATTTGTGATAGAAAGACATTGTAAACATTTAATTATTTGTCAGTAGATGAGTGGACTACAGATTACATATGGAATTCTATTGAAGTTAATAGGAATAAATTTGAATTATAAATGTAAGAAACAGAATCAAGTGCAAAACAGTTTTCAAAATGATGACTAGAATATGACACCACTACTATAAAACCTAAGGATGGGGCTGGAGGGTTAGCTCAGTGGTTCCAGCGCCTGCCTCGCAAGCGCAAGGTCCTGAGTTTGATCCCCGGTAAGCACATATAATGCTGGGCATGGAGACTCACACCCACCAACAATCAACACCGCATACCACAGTGCCGGGCGTGGTGGCTCATGCCTGTAATCCCAGCACTCGGGAGGCAGAGACAAGAGGATTGCTGAGTTCGCGGCGGCTTGTCTGGGCTCCATAGCGAGCTCAGGGCCAGCCTGAACTACAAAGTGAGACCCTGTCTCAAAAAAAAAAAAAAAAAACTAAGGATGGAAAAGAATACTGCATTGTCGTTTAGGAGACACATATATATGTGTATGTACTAGAAAATATAAAAGCATGATGGAGCCAACTTCAGTCTAGTGGTTACCTCTGGGGAATGAGAAAGGAAGGATAAAGACTTGACAGTTCAAGGCTTTACCTGGATCTGAAATATTTCATCTCTTCAACAACACAAAGGTTTGACTCAGATTCAGCAGAATGGTAACATCTGTGTAAGACTGTGAATACTAGAATATATCGAGTAATTTTCTGTATTTTCAGTTTGAAATATTTCATAATTAAAATTACAGAAATGCTTGTTCATTGTAGGAATTGAGTAAAATTATACTTGCCCGTTTTCTCATCAGATTTAAATCTTACTGACTGAGACAAGTTGCAAAACCTTTATCATAGTCATTCTGAGTTATGCAATTCTGTATTTAAGGGTTGTCAGGTTGAATTAGTTTTTAGAAGCTTAACAGTCTACCTCCAGTATGGCTGCTGTGATGCTGGAAACTAGTGAAAGAATTCAGCATAATCATCTGATATAAAACAAAAATTTTCAGCTTGCCCATAATTAGCCTAAGTAAATACTATAGAAAAATATGACCTAGAATTTGAATTAGCATCAGTCAGGGAGCAATAGTGGAATTGAGCCAAAATCATGAGTGCTATTGAGTAATACAGGTTGTCATCACATTTCCATATCATTCAGTCACATAATGTGTAATGTCCATCTATATAGACAACTAAAAATAAGTTGCATGAAGTTCCTATTTGCATCCTTCATATTATTACTTCTGTTCAGTCAAAACAATCACAATTGATAAATGTTCTTTTACATGTTGATACTGACATCTTCCTGTGTAGGAAAGTTAGGGGCATCTGGTGAACAAGGTAAGAGTACTGAGAAAAAGCATCTTTCCTAGTAGTAAAGGTCCACACAGAGACAGGAAACAGAACCAGAAAATCCTAATACCTCTGCCACCTGGCCAACATGCTGCATGTGAAGGTTGCTAATACCTTTCAGAGGTATGACCTGTCATTTTGCTCCTATAATTCTGAACAGACATAAAGCATGTCTCTGAAAAGACTGTTTTAATCACTGCCTTCTAAAACTCTATAGGATTTACTACCCATTCTAATTTTCTTAATTAAATTGTCTTCCGTTTTTATTGCAAAAATCTTATAACGTACAGAAAATTTCAAATAACAGTACCAAACCACATAGACTCAGTACTCTTTTGAGTTAGTCTTAATGAAAAAAAAATCTATAGGAGCAAAATTTCTTTATACTTTGCAGTGGTTAATAATCACTCACTTCCTAAAACATAGCAGACACATTTTTCAAATGATAAAAGCAATAATAACTGCAGCTTCACATAGTTCCGGCAGGATATAAAGGATAATATACAGAACATATTCAGTCTCCTCCATTTCACCCAGTGTTTATTGAGAGCCTACTGTGTGCCAGATGCCGGGAGGATGTTACACAGAGTAACACACAGTGCTGCCCCACTGGAGCTCGCATCTGTGGAGAGAGGCAGATATATAAATGAATCCATGCAGTACAACGTGACTGAGAAGTGCACTGAGTGGCCAAGGGAGGAAACGACAGAGTAACTTGCTTTGAGAGATTAATAATGCTTCCATAAAGGAGAGCATGTGTGGATCAGGGCTTCAGATAGCTGAATTCAGTCTGATGGAAAAGATGATTTCAGACAATAAGCAACAGATGCAAAAGCCAAGCAACATAAACAGCACACCACATGTTCGGGGAATGCTAGTGTTCAAGCAGAAAGGTGTTACCTGACTGGTTCTTAAGAACCAAATTCTACCACAGCAAGGAGAATGGGTGGGATTGCAGGCAAGAAATTAAGTCTTAAAAATAGATCCACTCACTGGGCATCCCACAGTAGTGATACGGTAGCTAATATAATCTCTAGATCACTAAGCTGATAGCCTTATACTATCCATCAGTCTGTTTCTGGTTACCAATCACTTGTCTTTTAGGTTAGTTCATTCTAGTTTTTCCTTACTCTGTCAGATTTTCACTTTTAATAACTAGAAAACTGTTGTATTGGTTACTTCCTGCACGAATCAAAAGTTTTTCTAGAGGTAATAAATGAGAAAACATACCTTGCTCCCCCCCCACACACACTAGCTGGCACAGTGTCTCAAATATCACATGCTCTCAACAATCCAGTGACCTATAGAGATACTTAGGAAGTAGGATAAGAAGACATGGGTGGCCTGTAGGATGTAGTGTGTGTGAAAACACTGGAAGTAGCAAGAATGGCTCCAACTTTTTAGCTAATGCTAATGCCTAAAAGACAGTCTCACCAGCTGAGGTAGGGAAACACCAGAAAATAAGTGAGACTGAGAGAGGAGTTTATGCACCTCCTCATCTTCAAATCATCAGATATGATCCAGTTGAACTTTTCATTCACAAGGGCTTGAACACAACCAGAACTGTTGCAGTGTTGAAAAATAGTCTAGTCTCATTAGTCAGAATTTATGTTTGGAAAATTCTTTCTTCAGAGCTTGCTTTCCCAGATATATTGTCCGAAACATCCCTACTGAATTTTTTTTTAAGTCGCTTCGTGTAGCAACTTAAATGAAAAAATAATAATAATATAGCTTTTGTCAGTAATATTAGTCAGAGAATTTAAAAGGTTACATAATAGAAATAATAAGGGTGGAGGGAGATAAAACTAGACCATAAATTTTTTTAAGTTCCCTTATTTCTTCCAATAGTACAGTATGTTTTATTTTTTGTTGTTATTTGAGTGGTTTTTAATTTTACTCTTTGTTATTTGGCTTTTTTGGCTAGAATTCAGGTATCTACTTTTATCTAGAATTATATTTTAAACTTTAAAGAGTTGCATGTAGTCTTATTTTGACAGCCTACATTAATTCTTACAATAATGAAAGCTTCCATGTGGGAACTGTATAGTTAATATATTATTAATAAAGTAACCACTTATATAAGATTGATTATTCTACCATTTTAAACTTCATTTGTCTCTTCATGAGGTTCTGTATTAAGCAACTTTAAATTCCTATCTTCACAAGGTAGAAATAAGTATATATCTCTTTTTTTTGCTTTTTATACCTATTTTCCTTTAATTCTTTTCTGCAGAGGCATGAATGTTTTGTAATATCTCCTTGTGATTAACAACTCTTAAGTTTGTCAAATTTCCAAGTCAGGTAAAAGACTTAATTATGCATTGTGCTACACCCCGACCGAAATTATAAAATATATGAGTGCAGTATTTTTCATAATCACAATACATTTTAAGGAAAAAATAATATCATTTAACATATTTTCTTTACTACATAGTCTTCAGCGAGTGAAGAAGGGCTATTCTGAAGTGAGATTAGACAATGGAGCCAGCTTCATTTTTTATGCACGTGAAAGGAGAGGGCTTGAGGTTATTAGTTGAAACCGAGTAACCTTTCCAGGCTTTCATCTCTTTCTTTTCAAATTTGAATATGAAAAGCATATTCTAGTCAAAGACCATCACTTTAATGACATTTGGCAGTCATTTGATTTATTAGGTTTTAGAAAAAATTTTCCTTTAAATATTTCATCATACTATGCTAATCCTAGTAATATTGCCAGCTGCAGCCTTGTACCTGTATTAGTGGAGACAGAATGGTGTGGAATTTTCTCTGTCATCCTAGTAAAATTTCCATGAATCTACTGAATAATAAAATAACCTTATTGAAATATTCAGATTTGAGTTTTTAGTTAAAGCGTCTTAGAGTACATAATAAAAGAAAATGTCTTTTGAAGGAAGGGGGTAAAATTACTTCATCAAATATTGAGGGGGTTTGACAGCAATGGAAATTGTTCTTTATGGGGATGTTTTTACAATAGGATACTTTCACTTTTCAATTTGATTAATTATATTTATACTCAAATATCTCCGTAATCATCATGGTGAATTTGCACACTGACGTACATTTAACAGTGAATTCCCCAAAGCAGGTTATATAAGCAAGTCTTATTTTTACATTTTGCTAATTATGATTGAAGTTATATAATTTGCAGTGCCAAGTCTCTGAACTTAGTAAAGAGGCATTTTTTTTACAATCAAGAACAAATTTTAGGTTGAATAATATTTAAGAAGTTATTTTGATGTGATCTGATTTTTAAATCACAGTCTCTTATTGGAAATCATTACTCAAGGGAATGTTTGTAACACACAATAATGCCTGACACCTAATTCTGTTGAACAGGATGGAAGTGCAAATTAAATATCATTTTAGTTGTTAATTCTTTAAATGCAAAATATATTGTAAAAGACTACTTTTATATTAGATATAAAAATGTTGCTTCTTTTGCCCAAAAATGCATTATTTATTGAATGAAATATATTGTGGCAGAACATATGAGAATGAACTGTAATTTTTGCTCTAGTTAATATAGATTCATATAGCTACATAGACTATTAGCATAATAGCAATAAGCATTCAACAGGCTTTGATTTGTAAATAATTGAAACCTTCTCAGGTACTGTAGACTAAGTAAAATGATAAACGTATTTCACTGCAAAGTTTGAAATAAGGCCAACTGATACTTGTCATTCTGAAGGCTGTGTCAGATGAAGATCTCATATTCTTTACTCTCAATAGACGACTAGTGGAGTATTTATAACCTCACATGTAAATCAGGAGACTATTGCATGACACTGTTAACCTCAAACCCTGGGGCATTAGAATCTCATTCTCTCTCTCTCTGTCGTGAATAATCTATCATGTGTAACATACAGTAGTGTACACTACATTCCAGGCAATAAATTCATTCCCCTCCGTTTTTTATTCGAAACTGATAGTGAAAAAAGAATAAAGGCTTTTTTGCTTGATATTTATTTCGTTTTTGGTTTTTGGTTTTGCTCTTTAAATAGCCAGCAGAGGAAATTCGGATTAAGATCATAGCTCTAACCCTTAATGATTCTCGAATCACCACGGATGACACCATTCAACGGCTGTTTGTTGAGTGTCGATTCTACAGCCTTCCTGCTGAAGAGACGCCTATGTCACTTCCAAAGCCCAAGAATGGACAGTGGATCTACTATAACCATAGCAATGGTATGTATGATTCATTTGTAATACAGACCTTTTTGTTTGTCTTTTTTGGTCAATGAAAGAGGTTGAAGAAACAAACAGGAAGTTTCTCTAATGTTCACATAACCTCACCAAAGTCTTAGAGAAGATTAATAAAAGTCAAACATGTGGCATAAGGATTAAGAAAATAAAACTGACCTAATACTAAATTTAAGACAAAACAACACAAAGAAAACAGGGTGTGTAGTTCTTCCAGCTATCAGATATCATCAAGAGAAAAATGCCTCCTAAGTCTATAGTTGAATCTAATTGAAAAATATGGTATTTCAATGGGGAAAAATGTACCAGGAACTGAATCAGTATAATTCAAATAATTCACAGGCCTAATTTTTGCCTGGCTTTTGTATCCATTTCATTGCCTTTCTTAGAATACATTTGCATATCTCTCCCAGCGCCTAGATGTTCAAGACTGTAACTGAATAGGGATTGAGCTCCTTTCCATCAACTGGCCCAGACATCTATTTGTTGCAGCAAGAACATTTTCTCTCTTAGTACCTGTGTCAGTCACTTGACATACGTCTCCTGGGCCAACACAGATCCAGTGAACACCCTGTAAATTATTAGATCAATCAATGTGAAGGAGTTTTAGAAAGTACTACATTGTCATCAGAGAGGAATAAAAAGTATCATCTCAAGATGCTATCTCCACAAGTTAAAATGGCTTAGTAAGTTCTCTATTAAAACAAATCATAGTGATGTATTCCTGTATTCTCTTCACCAACACAGGCCACCTCATACTAGTTGAACACTAATATTTTTTCTTACTGGTTCTAGAAATTGCAGTTTAATAAACAAGTATAATCATGCTACTGTATCAGCAGGATTACAAAGGTTTGTGGTTACCTGTTTGTTTTGTTTTGTTTTGCTTTGCTTTGCTTTGTTTACAACTGACATTTTTAGAAATGTACTTTTTACTTGAAACTATAATCTTGCGTATCCAGATATCTGGTCTAGTCCTCCTCATACCCACAGTTCTTACTAATTATGTAACTTCAGGTAAAAGGCTTACATTTCTTGATTCCTTGTCTTCTTCTCTGGAAAATAAAGTGCTTTATAAGGTCCTTTGTAGCTCAAATTCTCGAATTCTGTAATAACAGGTGGCTTGAGAAGAACATGGTAAGTAATGTGGTCAGCACAGGAATCCTTGGCTCGTCTTTCCTTTCATTCACTTGATATAAAATAAGGATTTGCCAAAATATTTTCTCGAGCTTCCTAGAGATCTGTAGTTGCAAAGTATTAGAAAAACAAACCAATATCAAAATACTCTTAGCAAAGAAAGGACTGTTCAGTTAACTATTTTAATGAATGCATCCAAAGAAAAGAAAGAAATTTCTCTGCCTTTTGCATTATTTCTAAAGGTCAGCAGTTGACTATTTGGTTGGACTGCCAATGAAAATTGTTTTTAAAAATTGATCATACATTGAGAAATTTGGCTACATTACAGAACATATGTTGCTGTTTGCTTAAAAAGCAATGCAAATCCTTCTTTGGACTGAGGCCGAGATACATGCTTAAGTGTCATGTATTGGGTACATTCTCAGATGGTTTCCTAAATCAATTTGAGTTTTCTGCTGTTGTTGATTGAATGTTTTTAGTTTTCTTTCCTTTAATGCAAGGTTCTATCCTATGTAGTTGATATTTTAAGAGTTGTTTATGTTTCTGATGCCTTAGCCATTTGATAACAAGAAAAATGATAATCTATTAGGAATTAATTCAGCAGAAATGTTGGCTATACTTTCTTTAACTTGTATTCCTGGATAGTAAGGTTTGTGTAGAATGTTCAGAGGAAGGAGTCAGGAATGTATTAAGAAGCAAATTAATGCTGTTTTACATCTACTATACCTGAAAAATGAAATCCTATATGATTAGCAAATTTTAAAATTAATATTAATCTTGTTAAAGGCTTTATTTTTCATTTCAGTATAAGTGTTTTTTGAAGTCTTATATGTAGGCCCCGTTACAGAAAGATGTCCTTGAATCTGGTTAATAAGCAACTATTTCATCTAATTATTGCAATAATTTATCATTCACTTATTACTTGAGAGAGAAGGTCAATACAATAGAAACCTTACATCTTCTAAATCTCATTAAACGTTAATGAAAGTAATTTTATTTCCAAACTGACTTTTTAATTCAAATGGAAAATTTAAAGGACAATTAGTACATGCTGTCTCCTGTTTGATCACCATACTGGTAAAAAGGTTAGCTAAACCTCACCCTGCTTTTACCCTGCATTCTGACCTGATTCTATTCAGAAAGAATTGGAATGCTGAGGCTTAAATTAGGTAAATACGATGAGTGGTATAAACTAGTGATCCCTAGGATTACTCATAATTGAATTCGATCTTTATTAAAGGTGTTAATAGCACTTCTTCCTACACTAAAATACATTTTCTCAGGGTTTTCTTACTGGAAAAACTGAATTTGGACCCGATTGCTAGGCATTCAGTTGGTAGCAAGAGCACAACATTTGTATTTTATTGGGCTTAAAAATGTTTGCTCGAGAGAATGCTGAAAAAGCAAGAAAATAGTTTGGGGGAAAAGATTAATGGCAAGTCTGAGAAATGTTGTCTGGACTGAATAAAGGTTTCTAGGGAACTGACAGTGAGAAGAAAAAAGATTAATGAAATCATCCGAAGTTTTTATAAGACTTATACAGATCAGGGCCCTGAGTCTCTGTGGACCGAACAGTCTATCTCTTGGAACAATTAAAGTTTAATTCAGAAGATGAAAAGGATGTAGAACATCAGATTTTGTTACTAATGGGAGGAGAAATTTGGCAAAGATAAGGATTACAGGCATGATAATACTATAATACAAAAGTTATTGAAGATTCAAGATTATCAATCTTTTATAATTAAACCATCTGCATTTCTTCTGGCATATGCCATTGATAGAGAATACAAGGATTTCTCTAACTTGCAGAAGGGACTTCTTTTTTTTTTTTTTTTTTTTTTTTGAGATAGGGTCTCGCTTTGTAGTTCAGGCTGGCTCTGAGCTCACTATGTAGTCCAGGCAAGCCTCGAACTCAGCAATCCTCCTGTCTCTGCCTCCCGAGTGCTGGGATTACAGGCGTGAGCCACCACGCCCGGCAACAGAAGGGACTTTTTAAATACACAGAGCCTCTCCAAAAAAAGTGTAGATGCACTTCAGGAAAAGAAAAATTTGCACAAATATTTTAACACTAGATTTATTGAGGCATCATGAAATTAATACAAGTTACCTTTGGCCTTTATAATTACAAAAGAAGCTTAAAGTGGTGGCCATGAGCTTCTAGCCATTTATTAGTACAGTGAGCTACCACTCGGGTAACTTTGGTTGTTGAGATTGCTGCATAGGCATTTTCAGTTTCTCCTCTAAGGGCCAGCAGTGCAGTGGGTTTTCTGTGATATACAACATTTTCTAGGGTCCTCCATACAAGGGTATCACCATCTCTTGAAAAAAAATCATACTACTTTTATGTATACATTTTTTGGGAAGACTACATTTTTAATCAGTGAAATAATTGTATGTCTCTCCTGTATCATGGGATGTTTCTGTGCAGGTATACACTGAGTGATGTTCAAATCACAGAAAGCCTATCTTAAGCACTTACCATTTCCTGTGGTGAAAGCATTCAAAATCCTTCCCTCTGGCTTTTATGAAATATACAGTACCTTATATTATCTCTAATCACTCTGCTATGCAATAGAACACCAGAATTTTATTTCTTTTATCTAACTATAACTTAGTACCCATCAACCAAACCTTCCCCACCTCTCTCTCTCCTTTCTCCAACCTCCAGTATCACCATTCCGTACTCAGCTTCTAGAATCAACACTGTTAGAGCCCACATATCCATGAGATCATGAGTGTTTATCTTTTCTTGCCTTTTCACTTAGCATAGTGATTAATTCACATTGTCACAAATGAAAAAATGTCATCATTTTTATGGCTAAATAGTCTTTCACTGTGTGAGAAGGGTATTTTTAATGGAGAACAATGGAAGATCAACTCAAGGATATGGACTGCTTGTTTATATCCATTTAAGACATATTTTTTGTATTAAGTTTACATCAAAAATCTCACAAATCTTAAACAACTAATTTCTGATTGAAATGAAAATTGAATAGTCAATATTTGGTCCATGCACTTCGGAGGCTGAGGCTGGAGATTTGCTATCAGTTCAAAGGCAGCTTGGGGTACATGGTGAGTTCAAGGTCATCCTGAACTATATAGTGAGACCCTCTCTCTAAACAAAAGTTAAATATCTTCAGCTTCTGGAAATTTCTGATATTTTTAGTAATTATAAGAATCATTTTTTTAAAGATGGATTTGAAATCTTGAAATTGTAAGAAAAATATTAACCATCAGTTTTAGAACACTAAATGAGTCATGATATGCACAGGATCCTGACTTAATCACAGGTGACATAGGGTTCCTATTTGCACAGTATTCAACACCAAGTGTTGAGAAGTTCTTGGTCCCATTTCAAAATATACAGGGGAAACTGACTGTAAAGGAGATTAATGAGGAGAAGGATATAATCAAATTATGTTCTATATATGTATGAAAATGTCACCATGAGATCCAGTGTTGTAAAATTAATGTGCACTGATTTTTTTAAAAAGGAAAAAATAAGCCAAAGGAATATTGGGCTGAACATTGTCTCTCAACACAGTATGTGGCGCCCTGACCAGCACAAGAGGTGCAAATGTATTAAAATTGCAGATTCTCAGACCCAGACCTCCTGATTCAGAATCTCAGAGGAGGCAGCTCAGTAATCTACACGTTAGCAAACTCACCAAGGGGTTGTGATGCAAAGAAAAAACTGAAAACCACTGGGCTAGGTGAAGATGCCCAACGTAGTCTGTGTTTATATAAGCAGAAGAGTTGTAATTCTGTTTTGGTTCATTTTTTGAAAACAGCTTACTGATAAGAAGCTAGAATATTTTCAAAAAGTTTAGAAGTTTAGAATTTTTCAGCTGAAAGATTGAACTTTACTCACCTAGGTAGATAGGTGCCTCTTACAGAATCCCTCTGTGAAAGAGTCCCTTGATACAGGTGTGGAGCTTTCTGGCACTCTCCAGCCTTGTACTAACAAAACCCCCTGAAGCATAAAGGGCAGAAGTTTTAACGTCGAATGCAAAGAGGAGTTGCAGCCTGGAGGTTGAAGAGGGCAGGCTCTGTAGGCAGACCTTGCTGGATTCAAGTTCTGCTTTCTAAGTCATCTTAGACAAATGTCTTACCTTCTCTGAGGCTGTTTAATCATCTATAAAATGTGGGTCAACACAGTTCTTAGCCTACGTGATCGCAGTGAAAGTATGGAGTGTGGGGCCTGCTACATAAACATCACTCAGTAAATGATGGCTATCATTATCTTTAAGAAAACACAAAATACAGTATACTGGCAAACTGGGCAAAGCAGAAGCACAAATAATCTTCAGTTACATTGTTTGTGGAGGTTTTTTATTGGGAGGAGCATTTCTTTGTTTTAAATTTTTATCTTTATTGGCACATTGTATATATACATCATATCATGATCACTCTCAATATTGGGAACTTGTACCAATATAAGACACAATTTAATTCTCATTTTTTCCCATTCCCCAACCTACCCCACAACCTCCCACCCACTAAATACATAAGTTTTGTTTCCCTTTTTTATCACTATCACATTTTTTCTTTACCTCTCATTACTCATACCTCCACATTTCCCTTTGAATATTTTGTATTTCACAAC
>PVIC010051796.1:0-12367 GCA_004025085.1 Thryonomys swinderianus | reverse complement strand
TTGGTGTAAACTTTATGATCTCAGTTTCCACATTTTGGAAATAAATATTAGTAATAGGTGTTTTCATTTTACTCTCTATTTCTCTTGCATAAACTTGTGAAGTTACAAACTAGGACATATAATCTATAATTTTTAGCTAAAATATACTACATACAATTGAGGTAAGTGTATGTAGTATATTTTATTATTACCTGGATATTATTGTAAATATGGATCAGACAAAATGAATATTAAAATGTAAAATGTAAACATTAACTATCAGGTTAGAATCATTTATTTTCACAACTATGATACCACTGCATCATCTTGACAAGATTTTTTGATTTTGGCAAATACATTTTAGCATAACAACTAGCTAAAGACAAATACAACTTAATAACATACATTTTTACATTGTGTCTTTGGATTAGAAGTCCTTGTGCAGGGTCTACAAGAAACATTGACATGGAAATAAATTCTCGACCTTCTTTAAAAATATAAAATTGAATTACATTTCTTCATTCCCAGAATTTTCAGCCTATCTCATTTCTAAATTTACAACTTTACAGCAGAAGGAAAAAGAAGGAAGAGGGAAAAAATTATATTTTTAGCAAACCTTGTATTAAGATCAAACTTTTCTGTTTATTTAAAATTTCCCTAAATGTATGTTATCACTTATTTTAGAAATGTTATTCATTTTTAATCATAGACAACTTTTCAATAGTGAAGTCCAGAAAAATAATCAAGTATCTGTTTGTAAAAAAAAAGTCTCAAGAGACATTATACTCTTGAACAAAGAAAAAGTTTCATTAGAAAAATTTTTACCTTCTAAGGTATGAGTGAACTGATTTTTCTCAATGGAATGATAAAGGTATATAACCTAGTGATTAAATTGATTATAATGATAAATTATAGAAAGAATGACATAAAAATATGTGAACTTTATGCATTAAAATGTCTTTAATTACACACAAAAAAACCCGAGTACTTAGGTCATAAACTTGCACTGTATTAGTATCAATATTAATCCTATTTAAAATTAGGAATCAGCATTAGCTTTAGCCAAAAGTGAGGATTATATTTGGTACTGTTTTGGGGGATGTTTCAGACACTGTTTATACTTTAATGGTCTCTAGTAGTAAAGGACAAAATAGGTGATAAGTTAATCCTTTTTCTTTCATTAAAACTAAAGCCTAAAATAATGACAAAGTTGAGAAAATAGTTTGCTATCCCCAGAAAGATAAAGTCTGTGACAACTAAAATAGTGGGAAGTGGAAGAGTGTGTTGTGCAGTCATGGGGAACAATGGAAAGATTTTCAGGTTTAACAGTTGTGAACCATATCAAATTCAAGCAATTTATTTTCAGGGAACAAGGATAAAGAGAACTACTTCTGTCAACTAAGAGACTGCAGTGGAATATACAGACAGCACTCCCACAGAAGAGTGAACTAAAAGTCAGTGTATGGGCAAAGACAGAAAGTGTAGTGAGTAATTGGAAACAGAAATATTCCTTCAAAGTTAAGCAATGGATCCACAGTGACATTAATAAGTCAGAAGACCCTGTAAATCCTTATTTTTGTGAAAAAATACTCTTATTATTAATGAGTACAATGTATGAATACCTTTCTAGCTTTTCTTCACTTCTGCAAACAAGTTTTAGCAACATCAGAGTGTTGTGGCCATATCTAAATTTAGCAGTTATTGCTGAAAACATAGTGTTTTAATTTAACGTGGAGGAGGCATCTGTCTAAATTATGTGCTCATGTAGAATGACAAAGAAACTAGAAATACTTTTATCTCACATGAGACACTGAAATTCCTAATCACCCCAAATCGTGTCTTTATAGAGACGAAGCATTCAGAGCTTCACAGAATACTGACTGATTTCCTAGGCTCACTGCTCAACAATGTTTCCACTAAACCACCGGAACATGCCTCCAGATGAAGCTCAGTCTTCCAGGGTTTTCAACCTTATGTTCGCCTCTTCTCTCTATGTGCTACATTGGCTTGAGAGAATTGATTCCTTTCTTCGGACACCTTGCTAAGTTGCCCAGTTTGACTTTGAGCTCATGTTCTCCTTCCTTAGTGTCCCAAGTACCCATAGCTATAATTATAAATACATATATCTGTATATAAACTGGTTTGTGTGTGTATATGTGTGTGAAATATATATATATATATATATATATATATATATATATATATATATATATATATATATATATAAGTTTGTCTGACTTCTAAAGTTGCCTTTTGTGAATCATAACAAAAATAATAGATTAGAAAACCAGGTCATCTCTCACTGTTCCTTTTTATTCTCTAGATAAAAGCACTTCTCAAGTAATTCTGACACATTCTTACTCTACAATGTGCAAGCACAGAACTAAAGACTTAGTGAGAATTTGACTGTACTCGGTACTTTGCTAATGGTTATGTCAATTCTGCCCACCTCTACCCATCCATTGCTTTTCTAAACCTCCCTACCAGGATTCCTTTCTGCAAAAGCGATCCTACTCCACTGAAGAGTATGAAAAAACAAAGACATGCACACTTTAAAAGATGTTCTGTTAGTGCAGTTTTCAGTATATAACAATTACAATCATTGTGGGCAGGTGGTGTGTATATATAACACATCTGTTGAAGTTTCCCCTCCCCCTCTTCTCTTTCCTTTGCTTCTCTCTAGATTTTTGTGTACTTTGCGAAAGATCTCTTTCTGATAGGACGATCTTCAACAACAAGGCAAAAACATACACTGGAGGAAAACTAACCTCTTGACTGAAGACTCTTGCTATAAAAGTGCATACATCCTCATGAATAGTTTACACTGAATCTCTTCTAGGATTAAAAAAAAGACCATGCCTTAAGATTTAAAGGTTTTACTTTAAAAAAAGTTGATATTAAAGCTAGAACCACATGTAGCACAATATGCCAAAATAAAATCAAACTGAATTAAGCGCCCAAATATTAAGACATCATCTCATGTTTTGGCTGCACATCAATTATTTACTATAGCCAATCTGTCATATCTTTCCTCTCCTTGCCTCTTCCAAACTAGAAAGACCTGTGGTGCTTTCTTACATCTAGGGCTGCAGAAAGCCTCATTGTCTTTCAAGTTATGAAGCACATGCTGTTTCCCATAAACTGTTTCCCAACTCTTCCCTGAGTGATCTGACCTCACTCTCACTGTTCTGACAAATTCTTTGCGCAATGATTATGTGACTGGAAGCCAGAAATCTTGGTTGAAATATAAGCACCTCACTGGGAAATTTTGACTGGATTGTTTTCTCACCTGTAAAATAGAGATGGTATTTATATTGATCTTACAAGGGATACATGAAGAGGGGTACAAATCTGCTTCTTCATCTCCATAAAGTGGAGTTTTATTGCGCTTCCTGATGTGTATGTGTTTCTAGTCACCCAAACAAAACTTTGCACGTGGTTGATTCTGTAATCTGGGAGGTAGTACACAAGCAATATCATTCATCTTCAGTGTATGGTAGTTATCTTTATGATTGGGTCGTGCCCCTTATTAAAGAAAGAAATGCATCTGTCCTACTAGACCTTAAACAGTTGCACTTCAAGAGAGGGAGCCCTGTCTCTGTTCCTGCTCCTGCTCTTGTGCCTTTTCCCTGTATCCTGGCCTCTGCCATCCTCAGTGGTCTTGCCACTGAAGCTCCTGCCAGCCCATTCTGACCTGACCTGTGCCCATCCTTGTCTCACCCTGGCCTCCACCTCAGTACTCTGCTCTGGCCACTCAGCATCTCCCCTGTGCACACCGAGCACTTTCCCCATTCGGGTTGATTCCCCTCTGCCTGGAGTGGTCCTCTCCTGGGTTTTCACAGGCATCTTTCACTCACACTGTTATGTCTCAGCTCCAGTATCATTTTCCTGAAGAGTCCTTCTCTGAACTCCCAAGTTTATTTTAAGAATTAACTTTTTTTCCTTTGATGTGTGTCACAGTGACAGTAATTGCCACAAAGTTTTCAGGGATTTGATGGTTGATTAATAAATCAATTAAAGGAAGTCTAGTGTTTTTTGCCTTTATAAGGATTCACATATAAATACATGTGAAAGTATTCTAACACAGTATAATTCTTGTTTGTCATTAGGGATATGCAGTGGTTAAAGTATTGGAGTAATATCTGTGACCCTTTAACGAAACAATCAGCATACAATAGACATACTTAAGTTAATATGGAAAGATTACTAATAGGAAGGGAAATCAGCTGCCTATACTTTGATTGATACAGCAAATATTATACTTGTCTTAATTCTAAAACTACCAGAAATCTTCCATCACTTTTTCTTGAACTGTTACTTCACTCAAAGTTTATTGCAGGTAACACTGCTCTTTCTTCTAACTTCCTCCTCTCCTAAGCTCTAGTAGCAACACATGTTGTGTTGTAGCAATGCATGTGTAGAAAGTGCCATACATCACCCTTACAGTTAAAAGTGTCGGAAAGATTACTACAAAACGATTACTTCTTTTGCGGTACTAGGCATTGCACATGAAGCCTTCACTCTGAGCTAAATCCTCAACCTTTTTTATTTTATTTTTTAATTTTAAGACAGGATCTTATTAAGTCACTAATTTGCCTACGTTGTGCCCAACTCGGCCTCTTCTTGCCTCAGCCTCTGAAAGTGCTAGGGCCACAGGCTTGTGCCATGAATTCTGGCTTGACTTCTTAAAAATAGACAACATATATTGGGATGTAATAATGTCTGTTAGATTGACAAGAGTGCTAGGTACCTGAAAAGGAATTTTAAAATGCAAACAGAATTTAACATAGATTACTGGTAAATATATGATGAATCTGATTTTATAATGAAGCAAAATTTTTACATAAAAAAGAAAAAAATTTTAGATAAAATTAAATTTCTATTTGCCTCACGACTACTAAAAACATTCTTTCTAAAATCTAAAATAGAGCTTGTTATTTGCCCAAGCTACCTACAAGTTTTACAGCCCATTAATTAATAGGAATGTGTGATTTGTTTAATTTATTGCATTTTCCACAACTCATTAAATCCGAGCTAATATCCAGTTGTAGCCAACTTTAGTTTTTCAATTGCATTAATTATTTTTTGATGATTTAAGACACTAGCCATATGGATTCTAGTTTTTTTGTTTTGTCTTTCCTGTTCCATATCACAGAAAAAGTCATATATATATATATATATATATATATATATATATATATATATATATATGAATAGCTTGTCTTGAAAATTGGCTGCTGACATCTGTACTATAGTTTCATAGCTCAGTAAATTTTATTCCACTAACAGCATCCAAGAACAATGGAGGGTGAACACTCCAGCTTCTGGAATGTTCTGATGATATAATTTGGAATCAGTCATGTGCTCTTGCAGACTGGGTGTTTTCCACGTGGTTAGCCATGAATTATCTTGTTCTTAAGTGTACTTCTGAGTACAAAAAACCTAATTACTCTTTTTCCCAAGGCAGTCAATGAATTTGCAGAAATAGTGTAAATAAATAATACCTTTTGAATATTTTCTAAGGGTACAAAAGGAGTATTTTAGGGGAGTTGTTAATATTTACTCCACTTAGAATAAATGCTTTCTTGGTATTACTTTCTTGGTACTTGACTCTATTAGATGCCTAATATATAAGAGGTAAATTAGTAGTAAACCACACATAAACCATTTTTGTTATAGTTTGGTTCTGGGAAAATTGAGATAAAAGAATTCCAGGTTCACTTTCATTATCTTTGCTTACGATCTGTTTGATATTCAGATTGCCTGCCATGCTTGGTGGATTTAAGATGGTTGGATATTTGTTCATGACACATGGATTTTGTAACTTGACACTATCATCAGGGCTGATCTAAGAACTAGTGGTAACCCTAAGTAAAGACTATTCTATTCTCATATGAATTAGACGGAAGACTCAAGAGTTTGTAGACTCTACAGTTTGTAGAGGAAGTCTCATAGGAGCTGGCAACTACATTTTATCCCTATGGATCCCCAAACCAGACCATGCTTCAGCAACTGGAGTCCCCTTGTCTGTGATTGTCTCTTCCTTGGGAAGCACATTGCCATACGGTTCTTACCACTCTGGGTCCTCATCTCCTCTAACATGTGTGAAAAATATGTGATTTCTTGGGAGTATGTAGATGGATAGAATACTTAGAATTGGCAAACGTTTGCAGAATTGTACGACTTTAGCTGAGTGAGTGTAAGCTACATATGAAGACACAGTCACAGAATATATTGAATTAAGCTCCAGTTTTAAATGGCCATCCAGGGATTCCTAAGTAAGCCTTGGAAACAAATCTTTTTTTTTTTTTTTTTTTTTTTTTTTTTTTTTTTTTTTTTTGAGACAGGGTCTCGCTTTGTAGTTCAGGCTGGCTCTGAGCTCACTGTGTAGTCCAGGCAAGCCTCGAACTCAGCAATCCTCCTGCCTCTGCCTCCCGAGTGCTGGGATTACAGGCGTGAGCCACCACGCCCGGCTCGGAAACAAATCTTGATCTGGGGTGTGCCAGTGTTGTGTCCTTCCAAATCACTTTCCTTGAAAGAGCAATAAATGTTATGTGTTGTTGTAAGCATCACTGTTCTGTAGTTCCATGAGCTGCAACAAGAAACTGTTCTTATTCTACCCATTCTATCTCCTTTAGCACAGTGAGGAAGCAGCATAGTGATGGTATAAATGAGCACCTCTCCATGGATTACTGGTTTGCTGGTGTTTTTCTGGGTATTATCACAAACTGTATTATGCTAGTTGCTTTGCTTTGGTGGTAGATAACCACACATTGACTTAAATAATACAAATGTATTACCTGTTGGTTTCTCCAATATAGCCTCCCTGAGCTGCCATCAAGGTATTGGCTTTTTCTAGATATTCTAGAAGTGGTCATTTTTTGTTGTTACTTTCCAGTTTTTTAGAGGGCATCCATATTTTTAAAATCCTGATTCTTTCCTTCTTCAAAGTTAACAGCAAGAAACCCTCTGGCTCTCCCACCACTACATCCCTTTCCTCACCTCTTCTTGTAGGATCCTTATAATTCCATTGGGCCACCTGAACAATCTAGTACAATCTCCTGCTTAGCAATCTAATTTAAATGTGCTCTTTAGATCTTCTTCTTACAAATTAACATATTCACAGATGCCAGGATTCGGACATGAAAAGCTTTGAACTATGGTATTATATGAAAAGGAGTAAGTCATTCAAAATGTAGTAGTCAAGATATACAAGAGATAACACATAAGTAATGCTGTGTGTAAGACAGACAATCAAGTACAATGTCAGAAAATGTTTAACAATAGGAGTGCTAATAATATCCATAGGAAAAGTCAAAATTTATTGAAAATGTGTTATGTACTAGCTCCAAGACTTAGTCATTTTAATACAGTGGTAGTTTGAATCTTCAAAACTTTTAAAGGTAAGGAGTCCTAGTCTCATCTTGATAAAGATAAATAGTTTTCAACTTGCCAGGTTTTCCTTGTTCATAAGTATGGAAATGATATTTAAATGTATGTCTAAGAGTTCCAAATCTTTGCTTGATTTTGCAGAATATTCATATTGTTGAATAGGCTATACCACAGGCAACTCTGGTTATTGTACAATGAAGAATGTACTTTATATGCATTTTAAAATACACTGAAGGAAAAGGAAGAGGAAAATGGTAACACCATATATAAATGGTGAAGGTGAATTCTGTTGGCAAGTATCAGAGTTTGTGCTGAAGAGTCAGGAAGATAAAGTCAGGAAAAATTAGATTTTGGCTGGTGTATAATCTCCAGTTCATACTTCAACAGAGAAACAAGGGAACACTTGTAGACTTTAGATAAATAAAAAATAAAGTCAAAAATATTTTAGGGACATTAATCTGACAGCATAAAGGATGCATAGAAAGAAAAGAAATGGAAACAGTTTACAGATTAGAATAAGCAATCACAATGATTACAGACCAAATAAGGTTTGTACCAAAAGTCCGGTCTTTGTGATTGTCAGTACCACTCCAGGATGCTCTTGAATTGAAGGTTTTTATTACTCCGTTTCTCAAAGATAATGTTGTTAATATGACTTACCTAGCAAAAGACTGACTTGCAAGGAAATGTAACAGTACTTTCTCCAGATATTTTTTTGGTGAGGCTTTAGTCTTTAATATATAAAGAATGTTTTTCCATATATTTTCATTTTTATTGATTTTATTGGTACATTTTATATACAGACCATGATCACACTCAACATTGAGAATTTGTAACAGTATATGACATAATTCTCATTTTTTCTCATTCCCCTGCCGACCCTTCAGCTTTCCCACCCCCATATACATAAGCTTTGCTTCTTTTTTTAACCATCAATTTTTTTCTTCCTTTTTTACTTACTCCTACCCCTTTTCCCTTTGAATATTTTCTATTTCACAGTTTTTGCCATACATTTTAAAACTCATTAACATCTTCAGTTTTTCTTACCAGAGAAGTGATGCAGTTATTTATACATCTGTGACCGGTTTATTTCACTTGTGCGTATGTCCTCAGTGTACAGCCATTTGATTATAAATATCTAAAAATAGTTATTTTTATGGCAAAATAATACTACTTTTCATAAAATAAATCCTCACCTTTTGTATCCAGTCTGCAGTTGATTTGCATGTGGGTCATTTCCAAGATTTAGTTATCAAAAATTGAGCTGCTATAAACATATGTGCAGATATGCTGCTGTGATATGAATTTTTAAAATTTGTTCATTTATATTCCTAGCAGGAGAAGAGCAGGGTAAAATGGGATCTCTAATCCTAGTTTTTTGAGGAATCTCCACAGTGGTTGCACCAATCTCCATTCCCACCAATAGTGGAGAAGGGTTCTTTTTTCTCTGCAGCCTCGCCAGCATTTGTTGCTGGTTGATTTAGAGATTGCAGCCATTCTTTGTGGAGTGAGATGAAATATCAGTGTTGTTTTCATCTGCATCTCTCAAATGACCAGTGTTGTCCAGTATTTCTTCACATGTTCCCTAGTTGCTTTGACTTCTTCCTCTGAAAAGTGTCTATTCGTTTCAGTTGCCCTTATATTTTCAAACCTATGAATCTAGTGGAGTCTAGTATCACAGGTTTATCTAAAGGAAAACTGAAACTCTGAGAGTTATGAATTGTTGAGTTTTATCTATAATTTCAATCTTGCATTATTTTAAACTCCTTAACCTTTTTAGTATAGATGTGGGCTAGGAAATAAATATTAAGAATATTTAACAGTTAATATTTCTTGGGAAAAGGACTCTGTGTTATATTCCTTTTTTGCAAAGTTGATATAAACTTAGACTGCATATATAAGAATTTTAGAGCACATAGATATAATCTCTCTACTCATCTATATATTACTAAATCTGCTATCAATTTCACAAATTGTAACATCGTTTCCTAAGAACAATATTCATTATGAATATACAGATGAAATCTTATTAATTGTTTTAAACTACACATCAGAAAACCAAATCAACACCTGAAGCTTCCTGGCAGGATAAAATGTGAAGAATTGATAATGCATAAGTAATTGATTTTAGATCAATCAGAATAAAACTTCCTCTGTGACATGCTGATTTTCATATGCCTCCTCTCTGTTAAGTTTGTTTCTGCATTTAAGTATTAAATTTAGATTTATGTGGCAAAGATGATTAGGAAAGGGTAACTCTTTCCTTAGGGATCTATTATAAAATGTCACAATTAAAATTTTCCAGAGAGTTTCAAGCAATTTTAGTCTGCTGTCTGATGCGATAAATTGAGTAATACTGTTGACTTAAGGATGCTATCTGGAAATAGAAATTCTGATTTACCTGGCCTCTTACCATGACACCTAATTGGAAGGCGCCATTCTCGGTGGCTGCACGAATATGTGCTTTTGCCAGTGGCCTGGCATAGCATAATAAATAGCCTGGTGAAAGAGGACATATGCAGTGCCTGTATCTGGAAAGACAAAACATTTAAATGATCCATAAGTAAATATTTGCACAAATGTAGCAAAGAGAAAATTGGGCTTTTTTTGAAATAATACTGATGGTGAAAATGTATAATCATTTAAGTACAACATATATAATTCTGACAGTGTGAGAGATAAGCCTTTCTAAAGGAAATACAGTGATTTTTAGTTGATTTTCTCTGAGGTTCTCCAGGGAGACTCCTCCTCTATTCAGCCATGGCAAATTTGGTACAGCGGTTTCTAAATGCGGCACCACTCTAGCCCTTACACTCCAGACCCCTTCATCCTGTGTTTGCTATAAGGATAGAATATGAACAATAGCTAGAAAACATTTCAGCTACAAGAGTCAACGCAAGCATATTATTAATGTCATTCATATACTTTTAAAATATGCTTCTATTGATTATATATTTATAATATATATTTTATATATTATATATAAGATATATATATATATATTTATTTATTTATTTTACCATGGTACCTAATCAAACAAATATTTAAATCACTAGGTTTCATCATAAATAAACATTCTACTATCCAGTATTTAGATACAGATCTGTGGCTAAGAAAATTGTGTTTCTATTTCAAGCAAACATTTTTTCAACTTTTCTCTGTAATTATGGAGAAACTAAAAATTGTCACAGATAAAAATGACAATGAATTCATGATAACCTTACCATAATTATCCTTTCTTGTAAAGTATGACAATATGAGAAAATTAAGCAGTAAACTCACCAACTATTAAAAGAAATTCAGTGACTTTATTCTATTTTGTTTTATCTGATTTCTCAGAATTTTCCTTGTAATCACATTAACGTGTAATCTGGAAGTTATATTTGCAGTGGACTAGGTTCTTAATGGTCAGCTGTGTCTTCATGGTATGATCTGACTAGCAAGTAAGTGTGGGTCATCTTGAAAAGACAGAAACACAGTCTAATGTCTTTGGAAATACCAGTTTACTAATAATTGGATCAGATCAATCTTTAACAATTGTTAAGTTACTACAAATTCTTTAACAATTATGCCTCATTTCTATCACTGAGTCTTGAGAGTGAATAAGGAATATAATCTATAAACTATGTAATGAGCTGAAGTTCTTGTAGAAACTATATTACCATGATGTTGAACCTTTTAGAGTTTTCAGTGATAAACAGCTCATTGTGACATGCATGCTATAGGTTCAACACTACTGTTATAGTATAAAAGAAAGTTCAGTTTATAGAACTGTGTTAAACTGACTGAATTTGTAACAAGTAGACACTTTAAAAATGAAAGCTCTACAATTCCTTAATGAGCAGTGTAGGTTGATTAAGGAATAAACCTTGTTAATATAATCATTCAGATGATCTTAACATTTTGCCAACCTAGACAGTTAACATGACAAAACTATTTCTATAATTAGTTGTTATGAACTTACGAAAAATGATTTTATTTTAAAATTGTTAGCCTAATGCTAAGAGTTGGAATTTGGATCTTAAATTATAGAGGCAATCCTTATAGCTACAGTGATCAAGCATTTATTTAATATCAAACACTGGGAAACACGGTTTGTATACATTCATGCTCAAAAACAACAAGTGGGTATAAAGTGACAACAAGGAAAAATGGGATGATTTGTGATTTCATTGATTTTTCCCTCCTGTTTTGTTAGTAGATGTTTGTAATACATAATGAATAAATTCACCACGGGGAATTTGTATGTATACATATCCCATATTGATCATTTTTCTTTCCCTTCCTTCTCCCTCCCTCCTGTCTAGTATAAACCAATAAAAATAAAGCAGCACCCAAATAGCCTAGAGAACAGGGGGAAAATTATACTTCTTAGCTTCTGTTTGTCTGCTGTAATCTAAATAGGTTTGGTGACTGCATTCATTTGCATTATTTTTTTCACTTTCAATAAAACCACTACAGTTTGGGTTTTATTTACAGAATTTTGTTCCATTCCAAAGGCACATCACTTAATGAAAATACATAAAACAAAGTGTGACCTGGAATATTAAAATATTAAGCTCCTGTTTGGAAGTAAATTGCTTGCCAAATGCCTACAGGATGCAGTCTGCTAGACAGGTTTAAGTAAAAAATATATCATAGTTGAAGATACTTTAATGACAACAATAATAAAATAATATAAAGCAAAAAGAAAAGGCCCATCTACCTACCAGTATGTTAGAGATGAAACATGTAAACTGATAGCAAGATACTTTATTATGAAGCATTTCATAGGGACTGGGATTTCTGGTAGAATCATGATTTTTGGTTATAGTCTTCCACTAATAATCAGTTTGAGAACTAAGTAAGTGCAAGTTGGCATTATATATAATTTGCACCAGTTTCTGAAAATATTCACTTTAAAGGTTTTATCTTCTATACCTGTTATGTTCCTCTTAGCAGCAGTCTTAACCTTGCCCAAATAAAAGTTACTGAACAGATAAGATTGAACATGATT
>PVIC010051795.1:0-12372 GCA_004025085.1 Thryonomys swinderianus | reverse complement strand
CCTTCCCTTCCCTCCCTTCCCTTCCCTTCCCTTTTTTCTCCTTTCCCCTTCCTGCTTTCTTTTGCATATTAGGGATTGAATCCTGGGCCACATAAATGCCAGGCAATCGTTCTACTACTGAGCCATAGCCCCAATACTTATTTTTTATTTTTACATAGGGCCCCACTGACTTATCCATGCTTCCCTAGAACTTGCAATCCTCTTCTTTATCTACAAGTGGAATATAAACAAGAAAAGAATAAAAAGAATAATTCCTTCTCCCAGATATTAAAAAAACCCTATAAAACTATAGTGATGAAAACATTATGGTAGTGTAGGCTAAGACAGACCAATGCAGATAATGTCCCATATATAGGGGAATTTGGCATTTGGATTTTTCTTTTTTGTAGTTAGGCTGGCCCTGAGCTCACTACATAGCCTGGGCCAGCCTCAAGCTCACAGCAACCCTCCTGCCTCTGCCTCCTGAGTGCTGGGATTATGGGCATGAGCTATCATGCCCAGCAAGACATTTTTAATTTAATAAAGATGACATTTCAACTCAGTGGTGCTGGTGGGGGCCTACAGCTAACATATTAATTGGTAAAAGACCAAATACTTTCTCCAAAGATTGGAATAAAGGCAATGATGTCTGGTCTCACAACTTCCCTTCAACATTATATTAGGTGTCTTGGAGAGTACAATTAAGTGATAAAAATGTATAAAAGGAGCAAGAATATTATCTTTATTTTCAGATGATATGATTGTGCCAAGGCAATCCATCTGGACTAAAGATAATCCTTTTAACAAAAGGTTCCAGAATAACAGGATATCCATATGGAAAAAAGTCAACCTCAACTTCAAATTGATCTACAGATTCTACACAATTCCAATGCCAAACTCAATCAGGTTCTTGATAGAAATGGACACGCTGAATATTAAATTTGCATGACAATATAAAAGACCTAGAATTACAGAAACCACAGTGAAACAGAAGCAAGGT
Organism: Thryonomys swinderianus; assembly: GCA_004025085.1. NCBI lineage: Eukaryota > Metazoa > Chordata > Mammalia > Rodentia > Thryonomyidae > Thryonomys > Thryonomys swinderianus. The sequence continues at coordinate 11,393 of PVIC010051795.1, read as the reverse complement.
TGCTGGGTGTAGGGTTAATGCCTGTAAAGCCAGCTACTCAGGAAGCTGTAGCTAGGAGACAGCAAATTCAAGGCCAGCCTAGGAAATTTAGGAAGATCTTGTTTCCAAAAAACATTTTAAAAGGTCTGGGGATGTAACTCAATTGTAGAGTATATGCCTAGCACTCATGTGGGGCTGGGTTAGATTTCTAGTACTGCAAAAAAGTCAACAAACCAAATAGAAATCAGGAATAAATTACCCCCAAATTAAAATAATCCCAAACCAAAGAGATTATATGAGGAAGTTTCTGGGACTATGGTTTATGCATGTAGCAACTTAACTAGAAATTGATATCAAGGGCAGCACTTGTGCATTTGGGGGCATGATTATGTAAGGGAGAAATTGAATACGAAGGAGATACACACACACATGGTCAAATTAATTGCTTGGGGATTCTGCCAGTTGAAATGGTTCTTCAGAGTTGCACTTCTTTGATGCTAGGGCATTATTTCTGGCTTTTATTCCTTAAATAAAACCACTCATTGGCTGCTAGCTTTCTCTAGGGAGTGGTTAGGATGTGGGGTGAGTCAATATTAAAGTGAAGTCCCTCAGTCACCAACACTTGTAGCAGATGGGGAAATGAGTTCTTTATTCCATAAGTGGGATTGAGTTGGTGCCCCACTGCATCCACTATCATCCACACTCTCTGCCCCTTACATATACTTGTGCCTTTGTAAGTTCTGAGAACAATTCTAGGATTCTGCATGGTATCTTTTGCTGCAGTAACTTTTAAGAGAAATGTTGGTGAATAGTACAGCCTTAATCTGTGCAGCTGCTCATGTGGACACATTTGACACTTAGAATAGATTCTATTCACCATTGTCTATAGATAGAAAATTAGCTTAAAAAGATATGTGGTATAGCCACACAGTGTAGTACTTCTGTATTCATATGGTGAAAAATGATTCAGTAATGAAAATGAGTAAACTACAACATGCACAGCATGTAACAGTGGTAGAAATCAGAATAGTGGTCACCTATAGGAAACTGAGATTGATTGAAAACAGTCAAGAAAGAACCTTCTTGAGGGAGATGGAAATCTTGTACTTCTGGGATTCAGGTTGAGTTTACATGGGTGTCCACCTAAATCATAATTCATCCAATTATACACAAAAATATACATGAAAGTGTTGATCATGTTGGAATTAAATGGTTTCTTATTTGAGATATTTGTCTTCCCCCCGTGAACATGTATTTCTTGAGTAACTAAAATTTATTTTTAAGAAATAGGTTATTTTATTGTTTGAGCTGTTGTGCTATTTCTCTTTTTAATAATTTGTCCATTTACAAATTTCTATCTACACAAGGTCACATTTCCCCTGGATGTACTTAGCTCTAACATTTGTATTAGCATATTGCCTAAAGAGCATTTCAAAATTGTAACAAATTATAGTGTTTAGATAGCTGGAAAGTAACTTGAAGAATCAGCTGGCTCAGAAGATGCACATGTGTAGCACTCAGGAAGGGTGGTAATTTACCTTATTCTGTTATATCTCTACGGCTAGAGCCTCTACCATTTATTTTAGCCAGTTTTTCAAATCTTAACTGTTTTGATGGATGATTACTTAGAAGATCCCTTTGAGGGCTGGATTTTGGAGTTGGGTGAGGGGATTAGAGTGAAGTGCTAGGGATGGGAGGAGGTAATGGAATAGACAAGGATCAAGATATGTTAAATGCACTTACAAATTCCCCAGAATGAACCTTACCATTCTGTATTACTAACATGCAATAATAAAAATAAAAGATATTTCTGAGGTAGGTAAAGTCTAGATAGAGTACATGAAGATGAACTAAGGTTATTGACTTCTAGAATGTTTGCTAACCGCTTAATCCTATTGCTACATCATTAATATGTTTTAAAAATCTTAAATATTTTATTATTTATTATGAAATCAGGGTTGTTTGCTTGTGTGAACTCTACTGTCTTTAAGAACAATCCTTTATTATTATTGAAAAATATTAAGCATGAAATATCTCAGCTTCATACTCGAGATGCTTTGTTTTAGAATAAAACCACTGTATCCACCTGTCCCTTCTTATATCTATTAGATTATCATTGAGATACTAAGTGAAGAGAAGAAATATTTTGTCAAGAAACTCATATAAATTATCTTCAATTCTTCAGAGGACCAAACACTTGAAAATAGAGGGTTATAGCATTGCATTACATATGAATCTTTGGTGAGGGGTCTCTTTCTTTTCCCTTTCTTTTATCCCTTTCTCTCTTGTCTCCAAATCCTTTTTTTCTACTTAGATATCTTTTTTTAAAAAATTGAATTCTTTAGTGGCACATTTTATATACAGCTCACTATCACATGATTGGGGAATTTGTACCAGTATATGACACAAGTTAATTCTCATTTTTACCCATATCCCTACCAACCTGACAAGCCCCCACCCCCATATACATATTTTTTCTTTTTCTTTCCAAATCATATTTATTCTTTCCCCTCATTACCTTCCAAACCCTTTTGTTCTCCTCTAACCTAATTCACAAGTCTGCTACTCTTCAGCATCTGAGAGGTACTTTCAAAGGAAATTAGGAGGTGTTCAGAATTGGGGTTCAAAATTCCTTATTACCTCATAAAAGAAGAGAGCTAAAATACATGCTAACATCTTTTAATGTGGACACAATAGGACCAAACAAATTTTGCTTAACAATCTTGGAAACTTTAAAAATTGTATATACTTCTGGGATACCATATAGATGCTTTGATAAATGCATATGTTTTAGAATAATTAAATCAAGTTAATATGTACACCCATCACCTTACATTCTTATTTATTTTTTTTTGTGGTGGGAACACTTAAATTTTTTCAGAGATTTTTCAAGTATACTGTTCATTATCATTTGTAGTCATCATACTGTACAATAGGTCACTAAATCTCCAGAACTTATCCACCTTTTGGAACTGAAACTTAGCACTTTTTGGGCAATATTTCTTTCCCCATCCCCACACCCTTTGAAACCAGGATACTTTTAAGAGTGAAATGGATACTATTATGAACTTAGCTGACAAAAAAGCCATGAATGGCACTATCCCAGGCAATCTGTTCTACAGTAAGATCTTCTAGGTTGCTCTTAGCTAACAGGTGAGAGATGGCTTCCATTATACATGTTCTTGTGCCCCAGAATAAGGTGATGTAAGAGTGTCCAGAGAGTTTATTAAGGCAGGTTTTGTCTAAGAGTGGGCTCAGCTGAAGGAGAGGCATTCTGTGTTTCTGTTGAGGTTCATAGCTATCACAAAATATTGTTACAAATATAGATTTAATTTCATTTTAGTGGTTCACAATCTCCTGAATATTGGTGGGGATATTACTTTGGTGGACAGATTTTATTTTAGGATTGGTATGTGTTTTCCTTACCAATTTTCCTTCATGAAATTATGTACTTGTTCATATGAGACAATCTCTTTGCCTATTCATGAAGAAACTTCCCTTTGATTCATTGTTTTTTTGAGGGGGGCCCTTGCTCAGGGTTTCCCTGCATTATTATTTTGCTTTACACTAATAACACTTGATCACTATCAACTGACTCTGACATGATTCTGATTTTATGGGTATTTTTGCACAGAAACTGCTTCTTGGTTATGTTTATAATTGGTACAGTGACTGTAGAATAATTTTTAGATTTAATTGGTTGTTCCTTAATTACTTTTAAATAGTTTCTTGTGTACAAAATAGCTACTGAATATAGTCTGTTGAGAATACTGTTCACCAGTTGTTGCTGGAAGAAAGTTTCTTAAGGAAAAATACAAAGACTCCAAAGTGAACTCTCAATGTTTCATTTGTGCGTGTAAACAAATAAGGGCAATATAAGTACAATGACTTTCACTTATTTAAACCACTTATTAGTTTGATTCTATTTAATTTGATCAGAAACCTATGAAAATTAACCATTGGCAATAAGGACAATACAACTAACTCCTTTTCTATTTTGATAGATGCTAATTACTGCAGGCAAGAGCTATGGAGTAATTCAATTACTGGTTGTAATAGTGTTGTCATTTAATTAATAAAGCGTACCCCATGTCTGAGTGAGAGGGAAGAGTGTGAAAGCTTTGGAGACTGATTACAAGAAAATAATGTAATTCAGATACATGTGATTGAAATTCTAGGAACCATTACAAAGGGTAAATGTCTGCTGTAGCCTATGGGGAATGGAGATGATGGACTATGTCCAGTAGTTTGGTGAATGCTCTATTCCTTAGTGAAACAAGGCAGGATGTATTTGGGAACAATTTTTTTTTTTTTTGAGACAGGGTCTCGCTTTGTATTTCAGGCTGACCCTGAGCTCATTATGTAGTCCAGGCAAGCCTGGAACTCAGCAATCCTCCTGTTTCTGCCTCCCGAGTGCTGGGATTACAGGCGTGAGCCACCATGCCCGGCATTGTGGTATGTGGTATTGATTGCTGGTGGGCATGAGTCTCCATGCCCAGCATTGTATGTAGTTATGGGGGATTGAACTCAGGACCTTGCGCTTGTGAGGCAGGTGCCGGAACCACTGAGCTAACCCTCCGGCCCGGTCTCATTCTTTTTATTTCCCAACTTGGAATCGGAGTATTTATCTTGTGCTGGCAGCGTTTTATCTTTCTTTTTATTTGTACAAAAGCTCACAGCTAAGAGTTTGCCTTCAGTCTCAGAGGAAATTTTATGTTTGGACATTTTAGGAATGCTGAAACTATTAGGACTTTGATAGTTCTTGGGGGTGGATTAAATGTCTTTTGCATAAAGGAACTGGAACAAGTCTTTTGGGGGGGGCTATGGATGGTACTTTATGGCTTGTGTCTAGATGTTCCCCCAAATCCTGTTACAGTCATAGGCGGGGCTTTTCAGAGGTGGCTGGATCTAGAGTATGCTGGAATTAAGGATGTGATGCTGGGTTTGATTCATCGTGCAATGCTAGGATTAAGGGTGGTCCACCTAGGGTGTGAGTGTTACCTGACCTGCAACTGTGTAGCTGGGATAGAATATAAGGGACAGAAAGAGGGCTTCTGCTTTCACTACTTGCTGCTGGGTGATTTTGCTGCCTTCTGCCTTCCATGAACTCTTTGTTTTCAGCAATGGCCTTCTTCTATGCTGACTTACCTTGGAGCCAGCCGATTATTAACTGAAACATCTATAAACTGTGAGCTAAGTAAATGCTTCCTCCTTTAATTTGGATGCCAGGTGTTTTATCTCAATAAGGAGAAAAGTAACTAAGACAGGAGGGAAGGGAAACTAGGTGAGATAGTTTTAAATCTCAACATGCAATTGGTCTTGATTCTCCCTAGAAACATAGAAAGGGGAGGTTCCATCATCCTTTCCTCCCAGATAAGAGTGCACAGGGCACATATACAGAGAGAATACAAATCCACTTCAGATCTGTTTGATGCCCAAACTAATGTTCTATTCCCTATCTCTTCTGATCACACATTTCCATATTTATTGTACAGTGGAAGTCACTCTGAGAAACTCCTGTTATGATACTGTGTTAAAGTTGAGGTTCAAAGACGTTACTGTTGGGAACCCATTGAAATGGACCATTAGGTGTAAAAATTAAGGCACATTACAATGTGTACAACATGTGTATCAAAAAAAGAAGGAAAAAGCAGTATTCATACTTACTTGGGTGTGTGGAGAACATCTTGATATGATACACAAAAAACCAATAACATGAGAGGGAAATTCTGAATCTTAAAAATTTAAGTACTTAGCGGGGCGTGGTGGCTCACGCCTGTAATCCCAGCACTCAGGAGGCAGAGACAGGAGGATTGCTGAGTTCGAGGCTTGCCTGGGCTACATAGTGTGCTCAGGGCCAGCCTGAACTACAAAAGCGAGACCCTGTCTCAAAAAAAAATTAAGTACTTAAAAAACTATATTAAAAACTTAATTAAAATGAATCTACATAATACTTATACAGGTATAAATGATTAATAATATTTTTCTGCCCTGGATTATCTGTCCAAAGTATCCTTTGGCCTTTTTTTGTTTCAAGCTGCTACTGCCAAGAAGCCAGATTTGGACTATAGCAGGTTAACATTCCAGACAAATAACCTATAGAAATTCATGTAAATTGGATGAATTATAATGATACTATTCATATTGTATTTCTCTACCTAATGGATTAAATAGGTCTTTTGGCAGTTTTGTTCTCAATCTTACTGTTTTGTGGGATATGTTCCAGGTTTCCTAAAGCATACTTATTAAAGGAAGATAATGAAAACTTTTATAAGTAGTCATCATTTAGATAAAATATGCCTGTGAGTAAGTTCTAAAAATGTTTTGTTCAGCATCTTCACCTTGAGTGGGTAGAGCTGCTAACTTTTGGTTTTAAAAAGGAAGAAGTCAGACTTTCATTTTCAAAGGGAGAAAACCATGTTCTGGATGAGAGCAAGAATGAAGAGTATTAAGACACAATTCTATAATTCAAGCAGACCCTTGGGAATCAAAGAAATCCTTTGATGGTCCAATTTCCTACCTAAAAGAGAAGAATTTTTCCTCTTCTATTCTCTGTAGGATAACTGGTGTTATTCATCTGAATAAAGCATGGCTGTTAAGGAGAATGCAAGAGTGCACTGTGCCTTTGCACTTCAGATACTGTTTCCAGGGGCATTTCTTCTGCTCATTTCATTAGAGCAAAAGAAATAATCCCATTCCTTGACATCACCCTTCAAGGGAGGACTCCATGCTTAAGACTATTTGGCTTAAAGTTGGTAAATGAAGTCTTTAGCTTCTTTAACTCCTAGGGATCATTCTCTGATGGCCCAAATAACATCAAAAAAAGTGCACTGAGGGCTGGGGAACTCTGTATCTCAGGAGCCTTGGTAATTGAAGATGTGTCAAACCACTCTCTACAAGTTCTCACTGCTCTTTTGTACTTTTCCTTCCAAGTGAATCATTGTCTGCTTTACAGAATAACAAAGATACAGGGATTGTTTCATGCCAAGCAAGCACAACCTCATGCCTGGTACATATCAGCTTAACAAATGAAATTATTATCTAAAAGTTGTCACAGGAAAGTCTGTCTCAATTTAGTTTTCCTAGAAGCAGATTCTGATAGGAGAATTTGAGAGCAAGTGATTGCCAAGGACGGGTTGGCAGGAGAGTGGACAGGGAAGGAGTGGGACAGGGAAGTCCCAGACCCAGCCTGATTTTTGAAGCTGGGGAGGATGAATGAAGCCTTCATATCCTCATGATCCTTAGTCACTGGCTAGTCTTCGTGGGAAGGAAGTGAATGTCCAGAAGATTTTCAAATTTAATCAATATAAAAATTATCAACGTGACTGCCTACATTCCTTTTTCTGTGCTAAGTCCTCAGAATCTAGTGTGTATTTTACACTCAAAACAAATCTGAATGTGGATGCTTAATTTTTATTCAAAATACTTAGTTCGTATTTAGATTTTATAAAAATTACAGTCGACAAAGTATATTCATAAACTCAAGATGTTTAAAACACTTTTAACCTAAGCATTTACTTTTAAATTTAAATTAAAGTGGAATCAAATTAAGAATTCAGCTCCTCAGATGCAGTATGCGTATTGTAAGTGCACAACAGTTTTATGTGGCCAGAAATAATCAAATTAAACAGAACAGCTCAGAGCTATATAGAGGTAATTTGAGGCAGAAGCACCAAATTTTCTGGTAAGGATTGTGAGACAGCTTTGTCAAGAATCAAGGCACATGAAGGAGAGAGAAGAGCAAACAGTACAGGAGGTGGCATTAGCATCTTCTCAGGTTCAGAACACACTTTGTCCAACAGACATTTACTGAGGGCCCAATCTGCATAAAGCACAATTCTTTGTGCACAAATCCTAAATCAAAGTGCTGACAGGCCCTTGCTCCTTCCCCAGGCAGTAGAGCAGGGTCCTTCTTGATCCTCTCCTAGCTTCTAAAACTTGGGTATTTCTGGGCTTGGAGCATCATAATTCCATTCTCTGTCCCCACATAGCCATGTCACCTCTCCGCCTTTGTGCCAATGCCCAAATTTCCCTCTAATAAAACATCAATCATATTGGATGAAGCAGTCACCTGTTTTAGTCATTTCCTCTTGCTGAGATACAATAACTGACACCTGTCACTCAAAGGGGAGGTTTATTTTGACTCATGGTTCTACTGCATGGGCAGCTGGCTGGAAGGTAGGAAGTTAGGATGGAATGGACAGGGAAGAAGGCGGCTGCTCACATCATGGCTGTCAGGAAGCATAGAAATAAGGGAGGAGGCAGGATGGGACATGTACCTGTAGGGACAGGGGGAATCTTAAGTAATTTAGATTGGCTATTTGGCCATTTTCAGAAGCCTCTACATGTCAGCAAGAAACAAGCAGCTGAGATGACCTTCTGTGGTTTGGATGCCTGGCTCTGTGTAGCTATGCTGAGCCAGGAGCCTGTGGTTTTGACACTTCCTTCTGTGTGCTACAGTGTTCTCCCCAAGCCCCTCTTTAAGTAGGTTACTTCTCCCCAAAAAAGTTCCCTTCCAAATTCCCTTGTCACCCCATTTACTCTTGTTCCCAGCAACAAGTTTAGTAGTCAATCAAGTGTTGACCTTTATGGGGGCAGAGCTGGGACTCCTATCTGGCAAAACAGGATCACCACCTCAGATTCCATGGTGTCTCAGTTCTGAGCACTCCCTCTCCTTCCCCAGGGTGGCTTTGCATTGCTTTCTGCAATACCTACAGGAGAAGAATTTTTGATTTGTACTGGCCTCTGACTCCTCTTTCTCTTTCTACATTGGAGAGACAGACTCAGTGAGGCTGAATCTGGGGACCACCAGATCCTGGACATACCAGATACAACATACCTTTCCAGGCAACACTCCTGGTGACCTGTCCCTTCTGAGCAGGTCTATCTCCTAACACTGCATTTAATAATAGCACCCTCATGATTCAAGCACCTTCTGAAAGCCTTACTTCTGAGTGCATGAGAGTTTCTTTGTGGGTCACTTAATCTAAACCCAACACCACCTTAAGAGCATGATCTCTTCTTAACTAATTACCTCTAAAAGACTATTTCCAAATAAGGTTACATTCACAAGTAATAGAGACTAAAAGTTCAACATATCTTTTGGGGACAACACACTTCACTCCTCAAAGTGGAAATGTGTAAAAGTTTGTCCAATAAGTTCAGAAGATGTTTGATGAAAACAAGGCGAGGGAGCGGTGCTAAGAAGGGTACATATGGACTGGGCTGGTGGCACATCTGATAGGCAGAGTGACACACCGAAAGCATAGGGGGAGACATACAGAATCTGTCTGCCAGTTGGGTCATATGTGCCAGATAGACTTCTCCGAGTCACTCTTCTCCACTGGTGTTCCTAGTACTGCATGGGGTTCCAGCAGGAGTGCTGCATGCTCTGGGGAGATAGGTGATACCGGTGGTCCTTGATCCACCAGTGTTACTCCACTACTCATTTTCTAGCTCTGTGTTGAAGCTTGTGAAGTGAGAATCACCAAGGACCAGGATGAGCTTGTCAACCAAAATTTTATCCATACTGACTAAACAATAAAATGAAAAGAACTCTACAGGTGATCAGAACAACTTGCTTCCAGTTAGTTCCATAAGCCTTGGCCAAGTGTGCATAGACCTGGTAGGTGATGTCATTATCTGTGTCATCCCTCAGACATTTGTCTTTCATTCTGTTTGACTATATTTCCACCTACAGCTGTACATTGTAGTTTGGGTACCACTGGAAAAAATCTGAAGTCATAAAAGATGTTCATGGAAAGGAGCAGGGACATGTGATTTTGTACTTCACTGTGCGATCAGTTGTGTTGTGATTCTGCAACTAGAAGTTTTGACACAGAAACAAATGCTCGAAGATAAATTTTAAAATTACAATAGAAAGAAAAAACTCAGTTCTTTCAGGACAAAACCATATTTTGAAACCTAAACCAGCCAACTACAAAGTAAACTTCAGCAATAATCTTTTCTGCTATTCTCCTAAAGGCTATTTCTAGTGTCATAGCCATAAGATTAAGACTTGATTAGAAAAAATAAAAATTTCCCAGGAAGTAGAAAACTATCTTCAAAGTTTTGCTATGAAACTTTTGCTACCCCTTCTTTAAAGCATAGCAATGTAGTTAGAAACATTACATTAAAATATTGAGAGATTACTTCATTATAGAGTACAAGAAACCTTATAGGTTGCTGTAAATCCCATCAGTCAGAACAAATAAAGGCCCATGCTAAAGGCAGTAACAGACATGAGAGAAAAAAATAAATGGCGGAGTTAATAGCTATGGTATGTACCAAGTCTTACAAATAATAAGAGAAAACTGAATTTAAAAAATGAGCAAAGGATGGACATAGAGAAGCAATTATTAAAATCAGTTCAATGGTCAATGAAAGAAATAGGATATACATTTTTACATATCAGTTGGTAAAGATTAACAGTGCCTGAGATTTCTGATAGTATGAAGAGGCTGTCTTACATTTTAGTGGTGGAAATACAAATTCATAAAGTGGTGGCTGTCTTACATTTTAGTGGTGGAAATATAAATTCATAAAAACACAAAATTCGGGGTGGACAAGTTAGCAACTAATAATCATATCTCTTGTCTCTTTTAGAAATTTGTTTCAGGAACATAATTGAACCAATGAACAAAACTACTAAAAGTTTTGCTGTAACAATGCAATTAATAGTTAAATGGAAGCAATGTTGGTGTTCAGTACTAGGGGAATGGATAATTGAATGGTGATAGATTTCCAATGGCATTTAATATTGAAGTAATTGTGTAGATATGAAATATGCTCATAATTCATTAAATTTATAGTGAAATCCTCACTTTGTTGAAAGGCATCTGAAAATGTTTAGTTAACAGTGATCAACTCTGAGGAGTGGAATTCAGGAATTAGAGATACTGGTGTTTCAAGGCGATGACAAGTAGTGTTTAAGAAACAGGCTTCTGGAGTCAGTCTGTGGAATTTCAAATTTAGACTCTGTTATTTACTAGTTTCTATCTTAAGGCCTGTTTCATAAACTCTGTCATTTTCTATTTCCTCATTTTTAAAATTAGGCATAGATACCATGTCTAGCTCATAGGGAGAATTCATGCATGAGTGGATTATTTCATTTCAGCCCACTGTCAGCAAATGGTCAGAGCTTATTATAGTTTAGCTACTACTATGATGTTTTAGATGTCTTAAAGTTTTACAATAAGCATGTTTCATTTAACAGTAAAAGCAGTAAAAAACGATATATATGTGAACTAGCTTCAAAATCTGGAAACACAGGCAAAATCCATACATATACATATGCAATTTATAAATACCTTATGATACATCATAATTTAATAAAATAGCATTTATGATGCTTTTTGGAGACAGGGTCTTGCTTTGTAGTTCAGGCTGGCCCTGAGCTCACTATGGTGCCCAGG
>PVIC010051794.1:0-12371 GCA_004025085.1 Thryonomys swinderianus | reverse complement strand
ACTCATTTGCATCTACAGATGTTCATGCCAGAGAGAAGATCCTGAAATTGTCTATCTGTGATCTATTGATTTCACTTATTAGTATATCCTCCAGATGTCTCCATTTGCACCTAAATGGATCGATCTTGTCATTCTTTATGGCAGAGTAATACTCCATTTTGTAAAAAAACCACATCTTCTTTATCCACTCTCCAGTTGAGTCCATACATTCTTGAACCATGTTTTATGGTAAGAATTTTAAGAACCTATTCTAATAATTTTCAAGGATAGAAAATATCCTTATCAGCTAGTCATCATCTTGTCGATAGATCTCTTTGTTAGTCTTCCTGTCTGAGTGGATTTTTATATGCAGCTTCCAAGTGAGACCTTGGTGTGCTGATCTCTTCGTCTGGCTTCATTAGCATCTTGTCCTTCAGGTCCATCCGGGTTATCACATGTAAATTTCCTTTGTTTAAAGACCAATTGCGTCCTGTTGTGAGTATACACCACATTTTCTGTTCTTGATTTCTTGATGGACATCTACATTGATTCAACATATTAGCTGTTGTGAACATGGAAGTGCCCACATGTATTTTAGAAAAAGTCCACTTTCTGTGAAAGTCTAGAAAGTTCACAAGTGTACCGGAAATATTCTCCAGAGTAGCTCATGTATTAAGCTATAGAAGTTAGTCTTAATGTGTTCAAAAAAATTTGAAATTTTATCAAATGTATTTTTTTTATCACAATGGTATATAACTAGAAATCAGTCACAGGAAGAATTTTGGAAAATTCACAAACACATGGAAATTAGAACATAGACTCATGAAAAGCCGATGGGTCAAAGAAGAAATTAAAAGGGTTGTTTAAAATTACCTTGAGACAAATGAAAATGGAAATATAACACATACGGTTTAGGGCAGGGCTCAAAAGCAGTGTAAGGGAGGCCTGTAATGAGAAGTGCCACTACGTGAGCCAGTGGCATTGCACCTCACAGAACCAGAAGACCAGGACCTGAGTCAGCAGAAGGAAGAAGGAAACGGTCAAGGACAGAGCAGAGAAACTTGCGATAAGACTTGGAAATCAGTACAGAAGATCAGTGAACCCAAGAGTTGGTTCTTCAAAAAATATGAAGAAAGTGGACAAACCTTCAGCTAGAGTGAGAATAAAGGAGAGAAGATGCAAGTAAGTAAAATTAGAAGTGAAAGTGGAGACGTTACCTCTGATACTGTAGAAGTACAAAGGCTCAAAAGAGACTCTCTGGGTAGTTATGGCACCAAATCAGATAACATAGAAAAAATGGGTTCCTGGATGGAGTTTGCCAGTGATGAGTCAAAGCAGTGCATATCTGGGCACATCAGCAGCAGGAGCTTTGTGTCAGTAATAAAGGATTCCCATCGAAGAAAAGCTCAAGACCTTGTGGTGGATGAGCTAACCGTTGGCTGAAAACGTCCGGCTGACCTGAGTCAGCATGGTTCTGGGCATGGGGGGCCCACCCGAGGGCCACCGCCCATACACATTGGGAGACCCGGGGCACCGCGCTCTGCTGGTGCCCGGGCACTTTGCCGCAGCTGGCTGTCCCAGTGAGAACTCTGCTGTCTCCTCGAGGGGGCGCTGGCATCCTCGCTGTCGTCAGAGAGGCTGCGGTGCCCCCAGGGGAGCTCTGTCTTCTCCCAGAGCATCGGAGCATCGTGTCTCCTCCTGCTCAGTGTGGCCCTCACCCTGCTGGCCAGACTTTATAGCTTCCACCACTGGCTCTGGGTGCAGATCCTCCACACGGACTGGCGTGAGACAGTTGCTGTCTAGGCTTTCAGCTGGACGCGTGGAGGACGCCGCCCTGGATTGTCCGGGACATTGCAGTAGGATCCTGGCCCTCAGCTGGATTCTTCGGGTCTCCAGGGTGTGGACAGATCTCCTACACTTCTCTGCATGTGACTGTCTTAGTGAATATTATAAAGTCATCCTACAAATTATGTGTCCCATATAAATTTGGTCCCTTGCAAATTCTGACTACAAAAGACCTAATAGCTTCACTGATGAATACTACCAAACCTTTTTTTTTTTTTTTTTTTTTGAGACAGGGTCTCGCTTTGTAGTTCAGGCTGGCTCTGAACTTACTATGTAGCCCAGGCAAGCCTGGAACTCAGCAATCCTCCTGTCTCTGCCTCCCGAGTGCTGGGATTACAGGCGTGAGCCACCACGCCCGGCCTACCAAACATTTAAAGAAAAGTTAAGACCAGTCCTCCTCAAACTTCTAAAATGTTGAGGAAGGAGTTATTTCCAAATTAATTTTATGAGGCCAGTACAGTAATTTTCTTGAATGCTCTGTTCATATTCTTCGCTTGTTAAATCATTGCAGTTTATATCTGTTATTTGAGAAGTTCTTTGTGTATTCCAAACACCTCTTATACATTTTCTTTCTATTTATTTTATTATTATTATTTTTTTTTTTTTGAGACAGGATCTCCTTTGTAGTTCAGGCTGGCCCTGAGCTCACTATGTAGCTCAAGCAATCCTCAAACTCAAGGCAATCCTCCTGCCTCTGCCTCCCGGAGTGCTGGGATTATAGGTGTGAGCCACCATACCTGGGACATTTTATTTTAATGAAGGCAAAATTTTACATCTACCTTTCCAGAGTTTTTCAGCAAGGCCTGAGGATTAAATTGTCACGAGATATATCAGTAGAATAAATGCATACACGTTTCTTTATTACAAATTTTATATGGCACAGGAATCCTCCTAAGGAAGTGAAAGGCCAGTGATAAGTTGGAATAGAATTGGACAGGGTCGGAAAATGAAAATATGATAAGACAAAGTTTGTTAATTGGATGGAGAAGAGGATAGGCAGGGAAGGAAAAGGTTAGTATAATAGGGTTTATATAGCTGTCCTTTGACCTCAACTTATCGGGGACCAAACTCGGGATTGAACTCTGGCCCTTGTGCGGTACCACTTGAGCTAAGTCCTGGGCCCAGCCTCAACTTTTTTTTTTTGAGACAGGGTCTCGCTTTGTAGTTCAGGCTGGCCCCGAGCTCACTATATAGCCCAGGCAAGCCTGGAACTCAGCAATCCTCCTGTCTCTGCCTCCCCGAGTGATGGGATTACAGGCGTGAGCCACCACGCCCAGCACTGTGGTATGTGGTATTGATTGCTGGTGGGTGTGAGTCACCACGCCCAGCATTGTATGTGGTTACTGGGATTGAACTCAGGACCTTGCGCTTGCGAGGCAGGCGCCAGAACCACTGAGCTAAATCTCTGCCCCTCAACTTCTTTTGAGACAGTGTCTTGCCATGTAGTCTAGGCTGCCCTGAACTCCACTGCTGCGGGCAGCCTCCGCCTCAGCCTTCTGTCCTTGGTAAGAGCGCCACCTTCCTGTGGGATAGGCAGGGCCTTTTTTACTTAGCAGTTTCATCTGCTTTTTAGAAACAGAAGGGAGTTCAGAGAGATCTGCTACTTGCTGTCAAGTCTTTTCACCTCACATTTTAAATATACCAGAGTGGCAAGATTTGAAGAAGCGTGTCCTTAACCCCTTCGGCATATGCCAAGTTGCCGTTTCAGCCCCCTTTGCCAGATGTGCTGCTTTGTTGTTTTGTCAGCATTTATGTTTGCTGTATTGCTATTGAGCCTGAGGCTGGGGTGATCAAGGGCTCTGGTGACTTTTCTTTCATGCCCCGTGGCCATCTCCATATCACTTCCTAAACGTAGTGCCCATGCGCTGTCCCCTCACGCCTTCCTGTTCATTCTCATAGGTAGCCCACAGGCAGGCAGCCCCCTTCCCGTGCTCCCCGTTGCAATCCAAACCCAAGCCTGCCAGTTCTACCACCTGAAGGGTTTGTGTTTTTAATTTGTCTCTCTTTTGGAATCTGAAGGTTGATCCTCAGTAGGAGAGATTCTGAGGGTTTGGTCTGAATAGAATATTGTAGTTTAGGTTCAACCTCAGTGGTCATTCACCAGGAAGAAAAGAGAAATCCTGGGGTTTAGAATCCATACTGTACTGACGAAAGGCTGTAGTTCTGGAGTCAGAACATGTTTGGCTTACCTCATTTTGCTTGCTATGAAATGAAATATTTTATTAAGCAAAGAACACCCTAAAAGATCGAGTTTCCCCTGTAAACATTTGGATACATGGAGCAAGTCAGGCTCGTTGGTTTTGGTTCGGGGCCTGTGTATGTCGCAGGCGCTTGAGGCCTCGTCTTCTCCCGGACTTCCTCTTGCTGGCTCACTCCTTCACTGAGCGCTGCGGGGCTTTGCACCTGTGGTGGTGCATGCATGTGGGTCACAGTGGGAGCACTCAGATGGCAGAGAGCAGTGAAAGAGGGGTGGGCCTTACACGCCATTTACCCACTTCTCCGACTCTGGTGGAACTCCGTTTGGGTTTTTAACTCTCTGACATTAGATTGTGTGTCTACAGTCCTACATCTGAATGGGACTGTTAACAAAACTTGGGAGGACCTAGTAGAGTTGTTACTTGTCAGAACTGAGGTGTTTGTTTTCTTAACTGTGTGAGTGGGGGGTAGAAAAATTATACTGCATTGCTCATGGGCTTTAGGTGTTTCTCTAGCTTTTTGAGGGGAAAATTAAAACACTGCTGTAGCAGCTTTATACTGCTAGTTAATCTACCGTGGACTCTCAGGGACCACTGACTTCATCTTGTGACAATATATACAACTTCACTAGGCTTCAAGATATATATTTTGGCCTTTTCTTCATATGGTAATAACTTCACAGTTCAATTCTGGTGATGTTAGGATATTTTCTACCGTACAGTCTTACTGAGAAAGAATGAGAATTACAGTTAAGCATCTTCTGTCACATGAAACAAACTGTCAGTTCCAGAACTGCGTGGAAAGCACGTGCAGCACCTGTGGTTCCCTCAGATTCGCAAACTGCCTGATGGTGACAGACAATGCAGGAGGGACTGTTTTCTAGAACCCTTGCCCAACAATTGTTTTTCTTTGAATAGGAGAAAAGAAAGAAAATGGACAGTTTTGACTACCTACCATGTATCAGGTGTTATTTAATCTGTACAATCCATTTCCTAACGAGAGAAACTAAGAGGGTTTTGATATCTTACCCAACTGAAGCCACACGGTCAGTGCTGTTCAGCAGACTTGCTGTCTTTCCTCTACTGTGAGCAACAAAAACTCTAATTATTTTAAAAATTACATGTAATTTAAGAATTTGAATTATAAAGAAACTTTAATATTATACACAAAGTACATGTGTTCTGAAAAATGTGTAACTCTTGCTTTTCTCTTTTTATTCTTGCGAAATACAATCCTTCTTAGGTCCAACCGAGGATTAAAGAATTGAACATTCTGAACTTCCTTCGTACATCAGCCAGCTGGCATGTTTTCCTAGCAAAACATTTTCTGATTTGACCACAGGCTCTCTCAATCAGTCGTTACTGGTTTGAATAATAGAAAATGCTGTCATAGTGGGCACCTGATCATGAAAACTGATATCAGGAGTGGATTTTTATTTGGATTTAAAATGTTTTTACAATCCCACTATAAACACTGTTAATCTAGTCAAAACCTTTTCTCACAGGATCAAGGGCTTGCATAGTTTTACTTTAACTACTTACAGTCTACAGAGTGAGAATAAACCATATATTTACACTAGGAAGAATCTTTATTTTAAATGGGAAGGATGTCATACTAAAAACAGTCTTAGGAATTTTTGAGATAAAACAATGTAGTTCTGAGACACTGAACAACTGGATTTATTTAATACAACTTGGACATATTTTAGAGTGTAACCTTTGTGGGATTGAGAAGGAAAATATCCAGTTTTTGATAGAATGCTGGGAAATTCTAAATCTGCCTTACTTCTTGAGTTACAGGTTCAAGTTTTTTTTTTTTCTTTTTTTTTGAGACAGGGTCTTGCTTTGTAATTTAGGCTGGTTCTGAGCTTACTGTGTAATCCAGGAAGCCTCTAACTCAGCAGTCCTCCTGCCTCTGCCTCCTGAGTGCTGGGATTACAGATGTGAGCCACCACATCTGGATCAAGTTTTGATAGTTATGATTTTTGGGGTTGTTCATTGAACTAGTTTTCTAGACTTTAGTTAATTCATGATATGACAGGTTCTTAGGCAGTTAGGGTAAATTTTTTTAGTTGTTTCTATATAGTTGAGTAAAGAGCCCAATATTTTAAGACAGTTTGGACACCTTGTCATAAACTTGAGCAATAAGCAACAAATGTGGTAGATCATCCTAGAAGATGTGTACCTCTAAAGGGTCAAATATATAGAAAATAACGTGTAAGTTGGGTGTTGTCTGGGGTGAAGATGATATTCCTATTTAATTCCACTGCATTGTGATTCTACTTCAGTCACTATCCACCCATCTCTAAGTGCAATTAATGGAAAGATCTTGGTGTTAGCAAAAATTTATAATGTATTGGGGAAGCACAATTAGAAGGCAGCACAGTATATTCATAAAATCATGAATGGACAGGTAAGTGGCTTTGTTACTCATGCTCCATTGAAGGGAATAGTTGGAATTTTTTAAGGAATTAAGGTTGAGATTTTTCTTTTGAAGTCACTATTATCAGTATCTAGGGTATTAATGTGGGAGAAGAATGGAATAGGGAAAAACAAACCTTAACCATGTCCATGAATGTAGCCTGCTAAAAAAGAAATTTAAACAGGCTTTATAGTTAGATAAATGTTGATACCCAGTGCTGGGTGTAGTAGCTCACGCCTGTAATCCTAGCACTCGGGAGGCAGAGGCGGGAGGATTGCTGAGTTCCAGGTTTGCCTGGGCTACATAGTGAGCTCAGGGCCAGCCCAAACTGCAAAGCGAGACCCTGTCTCAAAAAAAAAAAAAAAAAATGTTGACACCCAAGCCTGTTGGTAACATTAGTGGGTCTCTAAGTAACTGCAAAACTAGCCCCATTGCAATCTGTTTTATTTCTTCTGGAAAAAATAGGAAGTCAAAAGACAAAGGAGAAGAGAAACTTTGTCTATAACCATATTTTAAGACCAATATTTGGAATATTTTGTTGGGAGAATCTCTTATGGCACTGACAATTTCGAGTAAAGATGAGATGCATAAGCTAAAAAGACATAAATGTTAACGCAAGTGTTTTTGTCCAGTAGTGTTTAAAGGCATCTGCGGCCCACCACCCTTCTCTGGGTAGAAAAAAATTTAGTACAAGTCACAAAATAAGATAGTGGTGATACAAAAATGACTATTTGCCAATTTTGTCCCATGTGAACTTCATTAATTGTTTGCATTTTATGAAGTTGTCGACTCTTAGGCTTTACTGTCACAGACTCCTCTCAGCGTGAGTTAATGAATCTTCTGGCATCCGCTTCTTCTTTTGCTTTGTCTGCTTGGGCCTCACTTCTTTCAGCACCGTGGAGAATTTGCTGTCTCTCTCAGCGATGTCCTGATGACGTGGAAATACTTCCTGCATGAGAAGCTGCACTTATCCGTTGAAAACATGGAGGTGGTTGAGCACTATGAGGACATTAAGAAGAAATATGAAGATTTCTTAAAGAACAGTAATATGCTGGATCTGATTGATGTTTATAAAAAATGTAGGACTTTGATGTCAAATGCTGAAAATAGAGACATTTTAGCCCCTGTAAGTATTTTCTAAAATAATTCTATTTTAATCAAATTAAGGTTCAGCGGGGCTGGAGGGGTTAGCTCAGTGGTTCCGGTGCCTGCCTCGCAAGCGCAGGGTCCTGAGTTCGATCCCCGGTAACCACATAGAATGCTGGGTGTGGAGACACACCCACCAACAATCAACACCGCATACCACAATGCCGGGCGTGGTGGCTCACGCCTGTCATCCCAGCACTCGGGAGGCAGAGACAAGAGGATTGCTGAGTTCACGGCAGCTTGCCTGGGCACCATAGTGAGCTCAGGGCCAGCCTGAACTATAAAGCGAGAGACCCTGTCTCAAAAGCAAAAATAAAATTAAGGTTCAGCTAGATTTACTTTGATTTTAAACTAGTATTACCAATTGTAGTACCTTGATGAAAGTTATTGAGGGAGGGTAGAGAGTATAGACTTTATTCTGTGTAGTAAAATGCAGGGATAAGAACAAAAGCTCTAGTAATTTGATAATGTTTTTGTTTTGGGGATCATGTTAAGAATGGAAAATTTAGCTACCTGGAAACTAGTTATCATTTGAAAGAAATATTTGAGTAAGAAGTCTTGTTAAGCTTGTGTTACTGTTATTGCATTTGATGGTGTAAGAGTAGTTTTCTTCCTTGGGCTGGAGGGTTAGCTCAGTGGTTCTGGCGCCTGCCTTGCAAGCTCAAGGTCCTGAGTTCGATCCCTGGTAACCACATACAATGCCGGGCATGGAGACTCACGCCCACCAGCAATCAATACCACATAACCACAGTGCCGGGCGTGGTGTGTAATCCCAGCACTCGGGAGGCAGAGGCAGGAGGATTGCTGAGTTCGAGGCTTGCCTGGACTATATAGTGAGCTCAGAGCCAGCCTGAACTACAAAGGGAGACCCTGTCTCAAAAAAAAAATAGAATAGTTTTCTTCCTCATTTAGTTGCAATTTATTATTTAATTAATTTTAACTGTAGTTCAAATGTAATTTTATTTAGCAGAAATTTAAGTAGCATATCCAAAAAAGAATAGGACCCAAGAATCTCATCTCCAGTAAATGTAATCATTTATCAATTAAGTTAAAGGTAGGATTTCCGAAAATATGCCGAATGTCATGCTAATATCTCTTAGGAAGAATCCCACAGACTGAAGGACTGCTGGCAAGCGCAGGTACTCTGGGCACTGGAGCGTTTTGGGGTTGACAGAACTTTCTTTAGTAATACCCTACATGTCCTACAGACTCAGCTGCGGGATTTTCTGTCTGGCAAAGAATGTGAAGTAGACTATGAAATTGATCATTCCACACCAACAACACCCACGAAACACACCCAGGACGGTGGAAAGGTATTGATGAGCTGTGACTGGTTCAAGGCAGGGTGTGATCCCTGCAATCACTAGGAATCTGATGGCTTACCAGAATTATTAAGGTTTTGTTCTTCTTTCAGATCTACAAGCTTTACATTTTTTAAGTTAAAACTGCTTACAAAAACTAAGACTAGTACTTTGGAGACTGACAAGAGTGTGATAATTCGGGTATTTATGGTTTTTTTTTTTCAGTGGTACTGGGGATTGAACTCCAGCCCTATGCTTCCAACATAGGTGTGGTACCACGTGAGCTAAATCCCCGGCCCGGGCATTTATGGTTTTTGAGCCAGGTTACTAGCCTGAGTAAAAATAGGCATCGTCAGATACTGGAGGAGCAGTTCAAAGCCCAAGTTCTCAGAAGTCTTTGCATCTTCCTTTTTCTTTTTCTTTGATTTTGTTGCACAAGGTGTTACTATGTATTTCAGGCTGGCCTTGAACTCTCTGTGTAACCCAGAGTGACTTTGAACTCATGGAGATCCTTCTGTCTCAGTCTTCTGAGTACTGGGATTATAGGTGTGTGCTGCCAGGCCTAGCATCTGTCTATTTAGTAAGTTTGAGATTTACTGTTTTAGATGATTGAGTCTTGGTTGACAGTGTTCAGTTGAACAGTTAGGTCCTTTGCAGTAGTACCACGGGTGTACCATGGATGTACCACGGTTGTACCCAGAGTGGTGCTGTCAGGCTTTGTTGTGCAAGCAAACCACAGAAGGTTCATGTCACTCTTAGGTTTCATTGAATATGGTTTACTGTCAGCTTAATACTGTACTAGGCACCTAAATGCAGGTTGTAAAACTCACTATATGGAAATTATGCTTATGAAAGTTTTGTGATTAATAAAACCACCATTGAGAAGATATAAGCTTAAGAGAATTGGAAAAAACAGTAAATTCAGTGTCTGTATCTAATTTTTCTCTGTGTGCTTTGAAAATAAATTGCCAACAATATCAACACTTTGTCCTAAAATTCTTTAGCTTACAGTTTATGAAATGTATGAAAGTAAATAGCCATAATATCATTATTATATACAAAAACTTATACAGATATTCACTAATATAACAACACCATTTACATTTAGATTTTTCCATTTGACCCCAAAATTATTTTCTTATCTCTTTACATTCTTTTCATCTGTAAGAATTCCCCTGATTTTTTCTCTTTCTATTTGTCTGATGAATACTCCATTTTTTTGTTTTTGTTTTGTTCTTTTGTGGTCCTGAGGATTGTACCTAGGGTCTTTCACTGAGCAACATCTCCAGCCCTGTCTTGTTTTTATTTTGAGGCAGAATCTTGCTAAGTTGTTAGGTTGCCCACGCCGGGCTCAAACTTGTGATGCTTCTGCTTCGTCCTCCAGGAGTGCTGGGGTTTCAGTGCTGGTTAAGCAGTGCAAGTTAACTTGCCTCACTAGTTGCTGTATTTCTACTAAGTTGAAAGCTAGGAGTTTAGATTTAGACCTAACAGTTTTTATGAAGTACTTTATTACCAAAGCTGACTATTTCCTTTGTATTGGAGTAAAAGGCACAAACCGAGGCTGTCCTGGAAAGCTGGCTCTGCAGGAGAGAGATGTAGTTTGCCCTCTGTTCTGGGCAGACAGCTGCGAGTGACTGGTCATCTGTCATAATCCTGTTCTCTAGTGACCTTCCACTCTATGCTGCTGCGTGTGTGTGGGTGAATCCTGCCTGCCCCCTTGTTCTGTGAGTGCTTGTGGAGTGGGGAGTTTCTCATTCTGTCACTTCTACCTTCATTACTTGCTATTTCTCAGGAAAAGAAAGCTTTATTCTGTGAGATGGAATAAAGAGCAGATCTCTAAGAATGTCAAAGGTGCTGCGTAATTCCCCTTACTACTTTAGGAGTTGGTATACTAGATAAACTCAAGAAGCAGATTACATTTTTGTCTTTCTCCTTTGTGTGTGTAAATTGCTAAGACTCACAAATTTTTATTTCTTCAGTGTCTTTGCTCTTCTACTTTTGTTGCTAAAATAAAGGGAGCACTGTAAGGAACCTGCTGTGTCTTTAATGTGTCCTGTTAGACTTTTTTTTTTTGGAGACAGGGTCTCACTTTGTAGTTCAGGTTGGCCCTGAGCTCACTATGCAACCCAGGCAAGCCTTGAACTCAGTAATCCTACTGTCTCTGCCTCCCGAGTGCTGGGATTGCAGGTGTGAGCCACCATGCCCACACTGTGGTATATGCTATTGATTGCTGGTGGGCGTGGGTCACTACGCCCATCATCGTATGTGGTTATCAGGGATTGAACTCAGGACCTTGCGCTTGCGAGGCAGGCACTGGAACTACTGAGCTAAATCTCCAGCCCCCGTCAGAATTTTTAAAAAAATTAACTTTGTTGGTATACTTTGGCTCTATATATGCATTCACTGCAGAGAATTTGTACTTATACATGAAATATCTTGATTCTTCTTTCTCCCCCTTCTTCTCCCCTCCCCTATTGGCCTGCTTGAGCATTTTCTTCTGTCTCTCAGAGAAAAAGTGACGTTCACATTGTAATAAGGAACTGTTTTACATTTCTATAGTTAATTTAATGTTCTCTCCTTTCACTGTATTTTTGCTATTCAAAACTAAGGACTTACTGTAGCCTACTGTCCTGGGGTGTATGTGCTTGACCCCAGGTGGATTCAGAACCCAACCATGGGTATCCATATCTCCAGTGTGGTCTTCAAGGCTGACACATGTTGCCCTTTTGATCTGTGGTGCTGGGCAAACATCAGGGAAGCACTGTGGTGCCCTTGCACGTGGGGTTTCTTTTAACTCATGGCTACCGTGGGACATCTGTCCCATCACTCTGGTCAGATCACACGGCCCTTCTGGTTTCCCTGGTCTCCTATGCACACATGGGTTCCAAAGAGGCTGTCCAGGCACAGAGGCCACATAAGCACCGTCATGTCTAGAAGTGAGGACTGAGTTGAAAAACAAATCCACAAGACTGAAACATAACCAAGATAC
Organism: Thryonomys swinderianus; assembly: GCA_004025085.1. Taxonomy (NCBI): domain Eukaryota; kingdom Metazoa; phylum Chordata; class Mammalia; order Rodentia; family Thryonomyidae; genus Thryonomys; species Thryonomys swinderianus. The sequence goes on along the minus strand of PVIC010051794.1, from coordinate 494 downwards.
CAAAAAGAAGGGTACTGTCCTGTTTATTTGTTTAATAAACTGATCCTGTTCATACCACAAAGTATTCCCAATGTTTGTTTGGAAATGACAATTTTAGTTAAGCTTTCTGACAGTTCCAAGTTTTTTTTCCTACCCCTAATTTTTACTGAGATATAAATATTTAATCTCAGTTTGAAGAAAGTCAGTTTTCTCACCTAAGAAAACTTGTAATTTGTACAGGTATTTTTTACTGTACATATAATAACCTTCAAAAATTGGACTGTCTTCTTTTTTTTTTTTTTTTGAGACAGGGTCTTGCTTTGTAGTTCAGGCTGGCCCTGAGCTCACTATATAGTCCAGGCAAGCCGTGAACTCAGCAATCCTCCTGTCTCTGCCTCCCGAGTGCTGGGATTATAGGCGTGAGCCACCACGCCCGGCTGGACTGTCTTTAGTTGAAAGTGTACCAACAGGTGGAAAATCCCATACAAGGATTTAATTTTTTTTTTTTTTTTTTT
>PVIC010051793.1:0-12337 GCA_004025085.1 Thryonomys swinderianus | reverse complement strand
TAATAAAATGCAGTGTGAATTAAATAGAACTTCAAAAGAAGCAATTGTTTGAATTATTCAAATCAGGTAGGACATTTATTGACTAATCATTCTTTCTTGTGATTGAATTAGGTTTTTAAACTGGGATTACAATAAATTAAAGAAATCAAATTTCATTTCAAGGGCTGGAGATTTAGCTCAATGGTTCCAGTGCCTGCCTAGCAAGCACAAGGTCCCTGGGTCAATCCCAGGTAACCATGTACAACAATACCGGGCATGGTGACTCATGCCCACCAGCAATCAGTACTGCATACTATGTAGTGTCAGGAGTGGTGGCTCACCCCTGTCATCCCGGCGCTCGGGAGGCAGAGGCAGGAGGATTGTGGGTCTGAGGCTTGCCTACACCACATAGTGAGCCCAGGATCAGCTTGAACTGCAAAGCAAGACACTGACACCAAAGAGAGAGAGAGGGGGAGAGAGAGAGAGAGAGAGAGAGAGAGAGAGAGAGAGAGAGAGAGAGAGAGAGAGCGAGATTCAGTTTTTCTTTTGAACATTTGGCAATTATCACTGTTGGCATCTTCCTCTGAATTATCTCCATGCTCAGGAGCTGGTGACATTTCCTTCTGCTCTTGAAGTAGACTAGTAGTCTTTAGAAAATTGCCTTAGTTTGAATTCTAGCATTTCCAATTAGTAGCTCTGCAAATTAGATAGAAACATTTAATCTGGACATCAATTTTCTTTTCTATAAAATAGAGATAGTATCTACCAGTTTTTTTAACCTTTTATTGATTTTATTGGTGCATTCTAGATATATACATTATGGTCATGTTCAGCATTGAGAATTTGTACAAGTATATGATTCACATTATTTCCCATCCTCCTGATGTACCCACCGTCTCTCACCCCTGCAACCCCCTCTACATAAACTATGTTTCTATTTTTTTCCTTTCACCATCAGATTTTTTTCTTTCTCTTCTTTGCTTTCCCATTCCCTATCTCCCAGGTCCCACTTCCCTTGGAACATTTTCTCCCTATTTCACAATACCCATCATACATCTGAACCCCATTTTACACTTTTAGTTTCTCATACTAGAGAAATAACATTGTATTTAGGCATCTGTGTCCTATTTGTTTCACTTATGAATATGGCCTCAAGGTACATCCGTTTAGCTATAAATTTCTCTCACTTTTCATTCTCAGTGCCTGAGTAATACTCCATTTTAGAAAAATTCACATCTTTATCCAGTCTCCAGTTGGGGGGGGGCATTTGGGCTGTTTCTAATATTTAGCTATTACAAACTGCTGCTGTAAACACGGGTGCACATTTGTCATTGTGCCACAATGCTTTTAACTCTCATATATATACTGAGCAGGAAAAATAAGATCAAATGGGACCTTTAATCCTAGTATTTTGAGGAATCTCCACAGTGCTTGCACGAGTCTATATTCCCACCAACAGTGGTAAGGGTTCCTTTCACCCCACAGCCCTGCCGGTAGTTGTTGTTGGTTGATGTCATAATACCAGCCTTTCTTTGTGGAGTGAGATGAACCTCAGTGTTCTTTACATCTGCATCTCTTGAATGACCAGTGATGCTGGACATTTGTTCACATATTCTTTCTACTTTTACTTTTCATCTGAAAACTGTCTGTTCATTTCAGATGCTCATTTTTGAATTGGTTCTTAAAATTTGAGAAGTCTCATTTTTAAGATCTTCATATATTCTAGATAGCAGTCCTTTGAGGAACAGCTGGTAAGAAGTTTCTCCCAGTTGCCAATTATCTTTTTGCTCTGTTGGTGGTTCCTCTTGCTGTTCAGAGGCTTTTTTTTTTTTTTTGGTGGTACCGGGGATCAAACTTGGGCCCTTGTGCATCCAAGGTTGGCACAGTACCACGTGAGCTAAATCCCCAGCCCATTCAGAGGCTTTTATGTAAAAGCCAAGATCCAAGTTGCTGATTCTTCTGCTAGTCCCACTGCAGCTGAGGTTTTGTTCATAATCTTTCCCTATGCAAAAGTCCACAAGAGTTCTACTTAACCTGTCTTCTAGAAGGTTTAGTGTTTCTTCAACAATCTTTTTTAAGAATAGAAAAATAGTTCTGGTCATGAAAAGCACTTAGCCTTTAAAATGCAGCAAGTTTTCTGTGAAGGCAAGCTATAATAATTTATCTATTCTTTTGCCTTATTGTGATTTTTCTCTAATATGCTTACTCCTCTATTTTATGTAATTTATAATAAAGTCAGAGATATGACGGAATGAAAAGCCAATCCAAATAGTAAAAGGATCAGGAGTTTGGCACTTATTTTTATTTTGCAATAAAATGATGAGGAAAAGTTCTTAGGTTTAAACTAGTGTCATTAACACGAAACTAACTTTGGTTCTAGATATGCATGGAGAAAAGTATGACTACTTATATCCCAGCAGCTTCTTTTACTAGGGATATTTTGAAATATTCCTATTTCTTTAACACTTCTCCTAAAAACACTGCAATTGTGAACAGGTCTCCTCAACAACGCTTTTAAATATGCAGACATTTTAAATGTAGGTTAAGAAATTCACGAGGTCATGGCAAACTAAGTCTTTTTCTTTTGTCTTTCAGTATTTTCTGTGAATATGAAAAGCTCATATGTGTGTATGATAGCACATAATTGTTTGGCTGCTTCGAAGATGAGGACTATGGTAACAATTTCTATTACTTCAATCACGAAGCTACTGAAGGTATCAGGTTGTCAAATCATATGATTCATATTCAATTGCAGAACCCAAAGCAGGCTGTAAGTCCTTCCCCACCCCTGGCTTGTTTTGAGCAGTCTATCCAAAGCCTACATACCTAGAGTAGAGTAATTTGAGCACATATTCTGTTCCCAAAGCACAAATCTTCCAACTAGAAAGGACTAATTACACCATATATTTACTCTATTCTGTTCCTAATTTGAGAATGCTTTGCCTTGCCCTTTATGAGCTTTGTCTACATTAATTTCCATAGAAACTGCATTTAGCTTGCCTTTACCCCAAATGATTGTCAATAAAACCACCGCCTTTGTGGGTTACACCAGCATCTCCCTTCCTGGCATTTCACTTTCTCTCTTAGTTCTGTCCTGTGGTGTATTGTTTCTCAGACCTGCATTATGTATTGGGCACGGGGTACTGGACTCTGACTGCAGGAATCTTTAGCATTTATAATGCTACTATAAAATAAACACTCATGCATTTCCCCTACTTTTTTAGATGATTAGCTTTTGAATCACAATAAATATTAGCATTAAAGGAAATCAGACCTATTTTAATCAGTTTTATTTTCAGATCTAATTCCATTATTGTACAAACTATACGCTTTTGTCAATCTTTTAACACAGTTATAATTTTTGGTCTGATATAATGTGTTCATCAAAAAAAGTTCAGTCATGGAAACAATATAAAAACAGAAGATAGAGCAACCCACTTTCTGATCTCTCTTAGACGGAGCTGTTTTCTTTCAGTTTTTATATTTATTGGTACATTATATATACACATTACAATTACACTCCACATTGAGAATTTGTACAAGTATATGACATGACTTAATTCTCACTTTTCCCCTTCCCCTACCCACCCCCACCCCATATAAACAAGCTTTGTTTCCCTCTTTTTAAAAAACTATTAACTTTTCCCCCTTAATTCTACCTGCCCTTAACCACCATTATTGCTAGAATTCATTCTTTGATTTTAGGAACATGAACTCAACATATCATATGTCCAGCAGGCTGTGAATTATAATACTTTCCGTATTTTATTAGGATGTGTCCTACACCTTATATAATGTACATCATTCACATATCATACACCCCGTATCAATAAGACTTGAATAGAAAGAAATAAAATAAAGCCAAGAAAAATGTTTTTTTAGCCACAAGATGTCATTGTTCACCTTTGGTGAAATAATTGTGGGAACCTTGGGTAGTAAGAAGCAGAACTGATTTACTAAACCCAAGAATGGTTTAGGTTATTTATGACCCGGTCTCATTTCATGTATAATATGATTTTCAAAGTTGTTTGACATTTCTGTGTTCATGTCTCTAAAGAATACAGTATTTTCTGTGATTGACTATGTCATAATTTAAAATGTTTTTAAAGTTCAAGTTTTTAAAGAATTTAATCAGATAGAAGTGTATGAGTTACATATCTTTGAAAAACTATATTAGTTTGAGTTGAATCAAACAGGACCTTTATTGATCAAATTCCTTCTTTTTTGGATCTTCAGTTTATTGTAATTTAACTAGATTTGTGACAGAGGAATTGAATCAAATCAAACAAATACAAGGTATTCATTTCTAGAGGATTTTCCTAGAAATTTGTGTAAATAAAAATTTATCTTTTCAATATTTGCCATTTTGCTGTTACTCCCTGGAACATAAATAACATTCTGAATTATACTATGAAGATACATAATTACAAAGAAAATGTTAATTATTATGGCTAATCAAGTTACATCAAGACATTTATTCTTACAATAAGAAAAAATCCAAAGCTTCTTGATTTATCAATATCAGGCATTCAGTTATCAGGAAATTTCACTATCTGAATTGGGAACCTAAAGTGTTTAGAAAGGTTTTTTTGTTTTGTTTTGTTTTGCTTTTTTTTTTTTGAGACAGGGTCTCGCTTTGTAGTTCAGGCTGGCCCTGAACTCACAGTGTAGCCCAGGCAAGCCTGGAACTCAGCAATCCTCCTGCCTCTGCCTCCCGAGTGCTGGGACTACAGGTGTGAGCCACCACGCCTGGCATTGTGGTATGTGGTACTGATTGCTGGTGGGCATGAATCACCACGCCCAGCATTGTATGTGGTTACCGGGATCGAACTCAGGACCTTGCGCTTGCAAGACAGGCACTGGTACCACTGAGCTAAATCTCCGGCCCTTCACTCAATTTTTAATGAAATAACTATTTTATGAAACAAAACAGGGTTAATGGTCCTACTATTTGTCAGTTTGGTTTTCTATGATACCTTTGCTCACCTGAGAAAGAAATATAAAGAAAATAAATGACCACATCAAGGTCATGACTGTAAGTTTCTCTTTCTTTATAAATATCTATTAATAACTGTTATTTTCACTGTGTAAAGCTTTATGTGTGATTTTGACTGCACCACATGGAGATCTTTATGGTGTATCTGTAGTTTACATATGAGACAGAATTTATCAGACCTTCCTTTAAAATAAGCATTTTGTTTGTTATTTGATCATTCTCCAACTCAGTGTAACAAGATGACATTGCTAAGAAAATATTATGCTAATCTTCCAGTAATGTTTTGGATATATAAAGTAGTAAAGTCAATATTAAATGTGAAAAAATGTATCAGAAGATATAAAAACTATACAGTAAATTCAATTTAGTTTTTACTATATTTTCATTGTCAAAGTGAACATACATTTACTTAGTCTAAATAAATAATAGTGTTTTATAATACTTTTAAAACATTCTTTCTTATGGATAACTTTGCCGAATGTAACTTCACTTGTCAAGCAGTGAGGACTGGAAAATACATGTGTGTCAGAGTTATTACTGACCGTTTAGCAAATTGTCATCATGTTCTGCTTGGGACTTATAATTAAATACTATTTATGGTTCAATGTAATGAAGCCACTGAGGCCTCATGCTAGGTATTATGAACAGAAGTGATGAGTACCCTTTCTGCTCTTTGATCGTAGGAAACTTTTATGAAGATTTTTCCAGTTTTTCTTCATTTCATTGAAAGACACGTATTAAAGGTGATAAGGTCTTTATTAGCCAGTTATTGAATGACCATTCTGAGATAGGCTTAACTTACAGGAAAACTTATCCAAGACTGATCATATCGATATGAGATAAACTTCCGTGTGCTTAACATATTTTTGATTATTTATTCTTCTACATTATATAACTATCCACAGGTAATATCAGAATTTATGGCTCAAGATGAGACAATGGAGGCAACAGTTTACTTGGGATTGAAGCCACTAAATTGCACTATACTGTACTTACTATGAGAAGGTAAGAAATTTGAGTCAAAGATGACTAGGCATGGTGGCTCATGCCTGTAATCCCAGGGCTCAGGAGGCAGAGACAGGAGGATTGTGAGTTTGAGGTTTGCCTGGGCTCAGGGTGAGCTCAGGGCCAGCCTGAACTACAAAGTGAGACCCTGTCAAAAAAAAAAAAAAAATAAGATGACTAGGAGTAAATAAAGTTAAGAAACCCCGACTACTAACTAAATCCCAGTGTAAGAAATTAAATTGAAGCTATTTCATAAGATTAAGTATTTGGGGGCTGGAGATTTAGCTCAGTGGTTCCAGCACCTACCTCACAAGTGCAAGGTCCTGAGTTTGAGCCCAGTAGCCACATACAATGCTGGGCGTGGAGACTCACACCCACCAGCAATCAATACCACATACCACAGTGCCGGGCGTGGTGGCTCATGCCTGTAATCCCAGCACTCGGGAGGCAGAGGCAGGAGGATTGCTGAGTTCCAGGCTTGTCTGGGCTACATAGTGAGCTCAGGGCCAGCCTGAACTGCAAAGCAAGACCCTGTCTCAAAAAAAAAAAAAAAAAAAGAAAGAAAGATTAAGTATTTGTACTATGTTGCCCATGTTGCCCAGCACAATATCCTCATAACAACACACACTTAGGGTTAGGTAATTAGTGTGTTGGAATGGTCTGCTTTTCAGATTTGGTACTACATGTCCTACAAGTACTACTTGCTGGAGTAATTTTGCTGCTTAAAACAACATAATATGATGATTCAAATCCAAGAAATCAAGATGTGAACTGGAGACTACTGCCAATAATGCTAAAACTAACACCTTCAATGATTATCTATTCCCTTCAATGCACAGAACTTACATCAACATTTGAAAAACCTGATCTGAGGGCCGGAGGGTTAGCTCAGTGGTTCTGGCGCCTGCCTCGCAAGCGCAAGGTCCTGAGTTCGATCCCGGTAACCACATATAATGCTGGGCGTGGAGACACGCCCACCAACAATCAATACCGCATACTACAGTGCTGGGCGTGGTGGCTCACGCCTGTAATCCCAGCACTCGGGAGGCAGAGACAGGAGGATTGCTGAGTTCGCGACGGCTTGCCTGGGCACCATAGTGAGCTCAGGGCCAGCCTGAACTACAAAGCGAGACCCTGTCTCCAAAAAAGCAAAAACAAAAACAAAAAAAAACCCTGATCTGAGAAATAAGAAACAAAATATTCTAGCTTTATTGAAAGAGATCTATCTGAATTGGTGGAAAAAGGAAGTCATAATAGGTGGATCTCTACAACCAATTCAGACTCCCAAAAGACAATTATCGAGACTACTTTTTAAGATTTGCTTTTATTATAACTATAAGGATGAATGGAAAGTTGTAACTAGGGCTTTGTGAAAAGAAATGACATAATTCTTCAGGATAAAAAAAGGAGAGAAAAATCATGATGGAATACTTCCATGATGGGAAAAAATATGTGAACTATGTTTTTATTATAATTAATGGCATGATTAATATTGTCAGTCACAAATAAGTATTTAAGATTATTTAGGAATACAGTTAGAGCTATTTGTGTGCAGGAAAGATCATGACATATTGCCAACTGCTTACAGAAAAGAAAGTTTATAGCAGTTTACACACCCACCAGCAGCTACATTATTGGAAAAATAGGCCTTATTAATAATTTATCATTGTTTTAATAATAATTTTAATAATTTATAAAACTCAAACTTTAAGTGAATATTTCTCTGACAAATGGATTAAGAAATTCAAACTAGCCGGGCGTGGTAGCTCACGCCTGTAATTCCAGCACTCAGGAGGCAGAGGCAGGAGGATTGCTGAGTTCGAGGCTTGCCTGGGCTACATAGTGAGCTCAGAGCTAGCCTGAACTACAAAGAGAGACCCTGTCTCAAAAAAAAAAAAAAACACCAAAGAAATTCAAACTATACACACTTGAAGTAAATCAGAATGATTACCAAACAAATGATCCAGAAGATTGAAAGCTAACTATAAAATAAGTAATGATTAGGGAAAAGATATACCACTAATATGATTACATACGAGTATAAGCATGAGTACATAATCAATGAAATGTATACGGACACACATACACATTGATGCTAGGATGTATTTCATGTTCTATTTCTTTTTACTCCTTGTCTCGTTTCCCTTTTTATTTTTATTCTTTCATTTCTTCTTATAGTTTATTTAAACTTCCATGGCATAAATATGTTTTCCTTTGAGTTGGGTGAAAAATATTTATTGTTAATTCATACATTTATGACCAATTTATATGTATAACCAATATTTTTACTTGAAACTTTAGTACAAACTTTGACTCATCTGAAGATGATAATAATATGAATAAAAAAAGCAGATGCAACTTGCTGTGAAAACTCAAGGACCAAAAGATAATTAGTCTCCTGGACTGTTTTGGGAATACTTAAAATTATGACTTAAAATATATCTATATATAATTTTAATCTTTTAATGTAATATTAAATTAAATATCACAATGGTTGTTCTTATTTTTCCCATCCACGCAGGCCTGACCCTGCTTAGCTTCTGAGATCAGATGAGATTGGGCATGTTCACAGTGATATGGTCATCGACTGTTTCTCTTATTTCTCAGAGAGTGCCGTGCTTTTGACCTGTGTAGGCTGTTTTTAAAAATCAATATGTGCAGATAACTTGCAGTTCATATTTGACCTTCATGCTTAAGATAATTTATTATACTGCAACTTGATGAGCTATGGGGCTTTTTACAGTTATATCGGAATGTCTGGATGTTCAATAAAAGGCAAGTGTGTGGAGAAGGCTAAGCACTTACAAACTTTTAAAATTGCTTATTGAGTTATGTTTGGCTAACAATGTTATATTTAGTAATTTTTTGCAAAAACCTCACAGGCTGTTTACAGGTGTTTAACACAAATTCCTTGATAAGAAATTAAATTTCAGGGCCGGAAGGTTAGCTCAGTGGTTCCAGCGCCTGCCTCACAAGCACAAGGTCCTGAGTTCAATCCCTGGTAACCACATACAATGCTGGGCGTGGAGACTCACACCCACCAGCCATCAATACCACATAACACAGTGCCGGGCGTGGTGGCTCACGCCTGTAATCCCAGCACTCAGGAAGCAGAGGCAGGAGGATTGATGAGTTCGAGGCTTGCCTGGACTACATAGTGAGCTCAGAGCCAGCCTGAACTACAAAGCGAGACCCTGTCTCAAAAAAAAAAAAAAAAGAAATTAAATTTCAGCTACAGTATTTTGGCATTCTTATAACCATTCATTTTAAATTATCTAGGGTATGAGTGAGAATTTAGCACATTAAATGAGAGGCACATGAGTTATTACAGAACTGACAAAAATAGCACAATGATAGAGTTAAGGAATAATTTAAAATAAACTATTTCAATTCTAGGAAAGAACGTTTAGCAGCCATCAGCATTCACCCAAGTTTTACAATCATTTTCTCCCGATGTATTAGAAGGATCCTTGCCTACGGAGGTCGCTACAGCCTTTCGGTATGTTATTTCTTAACTAAGCGGATGTGAAAGCTAAAATTACTCCTGGGCCTGTGGGTTTCAGAAGTGAATGTTGCATTAGTGAGAACGAAAACCTCACTCCTTTCCTGGTGCATCTCTGCCCTAGTTTGTGGGGCCGGCTGTGCACTGGTAACGAGCAGTAACGCTTTGAAAAGATCATGTTTTTTTCTGGTCATCAATTCTAAAAATTGTGGTTAAAATATTTTAAAAAATCGTTTGGTAGATAGATGTGCAGTTGTTGAGACCTCACTTTTCCCGTTTGTAGAGAGCAGACAGAACAGCTTTGGTGTAATTCTTAAGAGTCCCAGGATTTCCAGAATTGTAAATAAGCCTCAGCTCCAGTTTAAAATCGGCAGGTGTATTCATTCCCACAAAAATTATTTTCTGCCTGTCTGCTGAAGCTTGAGAGCCAGGCCTTGGCTTCCCCTCTGCAGCTAGATAAGTCCTAACTGGACTTTTTTCCCTTATGAGTTTGTTTTTACAATGAAAACCTGGTTCCTAGTGTAATCACTTTCATCATGGTCGTAACAAGATTAAGAAAACTTGTTGCAGAGACTAGACCAGCAGGTGCTTCCCCTCTTGGATACGGAGTATTCTTCCTTTAAACCTCACAAGCCAACTTCTAGCTACAGACTTTCCTTCTGCAGCTTTCTTACCTCTCTCACCCTTCTCAGAATTACAGAGTTAGGACTCTTCTCTGGACCATGCTTTCCCTTAAGGAAATGTTTTAGTTAGTTTGGTTTTTTATCTAGATAACTAAAATGTTCTTCACCGCAGCAATCAGGCTATTTTATATTATTCTCATTGGTGAAGTAGAATTTTTAGCATCTTTTCACTGGTGTGATATTTGTCACAGATAAGGCCTTATCTTTTGCCTATCTCAGCTTTGGATATGTCCTTATCATTAAGCCTAATCACATCTCATTTGATTTAAAAGGAGAGTCATGTGTCTTGTTCATAGCAGCTCAGTTTGTGATAGCTTAATCTTGGAAACAACTCAAATGCCCATCAACTGGAGACCAGATAAAGAAGATGATTTTTTAATATAAAATGGAGTATTATTCTGCCATAAAGAATGATAAGATTGATTCATTTATGTGCAAATGGAGACACCTGGAGGATATACTAATAAGTGAAATAAATAGATCACAGATAGGCAAATACCGGATCTTCTCTTTGACATGAACACCTGTAGATGCAAATTAGCTCTAGAAAGTATGACAGCTTTTGTAGAGTGGGAAATTTCCATAGGAAATTTGGTGTGGGAATGTAATGAGGGGAAGGAATAAATATGATTCAGAAAGAAAATAAGAGCATGAATAAGTGGGGTGGGGAGGTGTGGGTGGGTAGGGATATGGGTAAAAATGAGAATTAACCTGTGTCATATACTGGTACAAATTCTCCAATGTTATATGTGATTGTGAGATGCATATAAATTGTACCAATAAAGATTTCAATTTAAATTAAAAAAAGGAGAGCCATGTGACTCTTTCATTTGAACAATTAGAAGCCATTTCAAGGTTTCTAGCTGGCTTAAGTCAATGTTGTTGAGTTTCATGGTGTGAGGAAGCTCAAAGCCAGGACAGGTGTGGGGAGCGGTCAGTCAGGTAGTGCTCATACCCACAACACTCATCCATTTCATTTTCTGTATTGTAACAATATGGTTCATGATATTCCAGAAGAATTACAACAGTTACCTCAAAGATCATTGCTCACAGTTCATCATAACTAAGAATAATAAAATAACAATGAAAATGATAATACACATTAAATAACAAGTTTGAAATATTGTGGGGATTGTTGAATTGTAACACAGAGGCATAGAGTAAAATAAATGCTGTTGGAAAACTGGTGCCAGTGGACTTGAGATAAAGCTGCACAAATTTTCAATGGTAAAACATGCAATGAAAAAAACCTATGCTCATATCTTGAGAAGCCTGAGATTTGCCATATCAGACAAATGGCTTAATGTGTCTCTTAACATTTTAAGAAATATAATCAATGAAAATACACAATGTTTCCAAAATACAGTTACTATAAAGTTTTATTTAAATGTTAGAAGTTTTTCTTCGCCATCTTTTCTCTTTTCCTAATAGTTATACAAACAAATGTTATTCATAAAGCTAAAAAAAATATACTTCCAAAACTCAACTACATTTTTTAGGAAAATCGAAACAGAAAAATGGAGATATTAAATATAGGTGATATCTGATATGAACATATTATTAGTTTTCTTTCATTACACTGTGAAACAGAAGGGAATTATTTGCAGATTAGACATAAAAATGTAACTGAAGACACAGGAGTGGCTGGCATTTTCTCTTATCACAGTTTCCTTCAGGTGAACTCAGACCAGATACTACCCCAAGCAACTTTCTGTGGTGATGAACAGACTACCCAGCCAGATGTTTTACTTCACAGGGCTTTGCATCTTCAAGGCATTTTGACCATGGGGCTAAAGCAGTCACCAATCAGCTTGCTGTTTTTCTCTGCTGTTTTAATTTTTATTAGCACAGTCTGTTACAACAGGATTACGTGTGTTGTGGGTAGCTCATACATGTATGAAACACATCTTAATTCTTTTTACAGTCTTCCTTCTACTGCCTCCTCCAAATTTTCCTTGCCTTCTGACTTGCAAAAGATCCATCTACTTGTTTCCTATTGTCTTTTATTTTCTCTTTAATTAATTTATGTCGCTTCCCCCTCGACCAGCCAGGAAGACGTGACCGCGAACTCTTCTTTCTGCTGTTTTATTCAGGATCCTTTGCTCAAGCAAAAACAAAAAAGCTCTCTTTCACAGGCCTCTCCCAGTATATATATATATATATATATATATA